>JAHHUM010001461.1:669712-951221 GCA_036173005.1 Crenichthys baileyi
TGGAGACATAGAGTCCTGAGTGGACCATGTTCTCCGCATCTATTGTCGATGCTGCTGCCCGTAGGTGTGGCCGTAAGGTCTGCGGTGCCTGTCGCGGCGGCAATCCCAGAACCCGGTAGTGGACACCGGCAGTAAGGGATGCTGTCAAGCTGAAGAAAGGAGTCCTATCGGCTGTGGTTGGCTTGTGGGACTCCTGAGGCGGCTGACAGGTAACCGTGAGAGCCAGGCGTGCTGCGGCCCGGGCTGTGGCAGAGGCAAAAAACCCGGGCCTGGGAGGAGTTCGGTGAGGCCATGGAGAAGGACTACCGGTCGGCCTCGAAGCGATTCTGGCAAAACCGCCCAGGCGCCTCAGGAGGGGGAAGCAGTGCTTCGCCAACACTGTTTATAGTGGGGGGTGGGAGGCTGCTGACCTCGACTGGGGACATTATCGGCGGTGGAAGGAGTACTTCGAGGATCTCCTCAATCTGCCATCACGCATTCCCTGGTGGAAAAACAGAGGCTGGGGACTCGGGGTTGGACTCTTTCATCACCCAGGCTGAAGTCACTGAGGTGGTTAAAAAAGCTCCGCCGGTGGCAAAGGCTTCGGGGGTGGATGAGATCCGCCCTGGAGTACCTCAAATCTCTGGATGTTGTGGGGCTCTCATGGTTGACACGCCTCTTCAACATTGCATGGCGGTCGGGGACAGTGCCTCTGGACTGGCAGGACCGGGTTGGTGGTCCCCTTTCATAAGAAGGGGGAACCGGAGGGTGTGTTCCACTACAGGGGGATCACACTCCTCAGCCTCCCTGGTAAGGCTACGCCAGGGTATTGGAGAGGAGAGTCCGGCCGATAGTTGAAACCTCGGCTTCAGGAGGAGCAGTGTGGTTTTTCGTCCGGCCGTGGAAACACTGGACCAGCCTCTATACCCTCTACAGGGTACTCGAGGGCTCATGGGAGTTTGCCCAAACCGGTTCACATGTGTTTTGTGGACCTGGAGAAGGCATTCGACTGTGTCCCGTCGATGAGCCTTGTGGGGGGTGCTCCAGGAGTGTGGAATCTGGGGCCCTTTATTAGGGGCCATCCGGTCCCTGTACGAGCGGAGCAGGAGTTTGGTCCGCATTGCCGGCACTAAGTTGGACCTGTTACCGGTGCATGTTGGACTCCGGCAGGGCTGCCCTTTGTCACCGGTCCTGTTCATAACTTTTATGGACAGGATTTCTAGACGCAGACAAGGGCCGGAGGGGGCCTGGTTTGGGGACCAGTGGATTTCGTCTCTTCTTTTTGCAGATGACGTGGTCCTGCTGGCCCCCTCTAGCCAAGACCTACAGCATGCGCTGGGGCGGTTCGCAGCCGAGTGTGAAGCGGCTGGGATGAAGATCAGCTCCTCCAAGTCAGAGGCCATGGTACTCAACCGGAAAAGGGTGGCTTGTTCTCTTCAGGTTGGAGGGGAGTTCCTGCCTCAAGTGGAGGAGTTCAAGTATCTCGGGGTCTTGTTCACGAGTGAGGGAAGAATGGAGCGGGAGATCGACAGACGGATCGGTGCGGCTGCCGCAGTAATGGGGGCGCTGTGCCGGTCCGTTGTGGTGAAGAGAGAGCTGAGCCGAAAAGCGAAGCTCTCGATTTACCGGTCGGTCTACGTTCCTACCCTCACCTATAGCCATGAACTTTGGGTCATGACCGAAAGAACGAGATCCCGGATACAAGCGGCTGAAATGAGCTTCCTCCGTAGGGTGGCCGGGCACTCCCTTAGAGCTAGGGTGAGGAGCTCGGCCATTCGGGAGGGGCTCGGAGTAGAGCCGCTGCTCCGCCACATCGAGAGGAGCCAGTTGAGGTGGCTCGGTCATCTATACCGGATGCCTCCTGGACGCCTTCCTCGGGAGGTGTTCCAGGCACGGGAGGAGGCCCAGGGGACGGCCCAGGACACGCTGGAGGGACTATGTCTCTCGGCTGGCCTGGGAACGCCTTGGGCTCCCCCCGGAGGAGCTGGAGGAGGTGTCTGGGGAGAGGGACGTCTGGGTGTCTCTGCTGAGTCTGCTGCCCCCGCGACCCGGTCCCGGATAAAGCGGAAAACGACGAGTATGAGTACGAGTACGAGTACGAGAATCCCTCAGAGAAGAAACAGACGAACCTCTGAGGTTGGAGGATGTTTCTCTACAGACTAAAGATTAAAAACAAAACTGGGGAATACAAAGCTGTTTTCAGTTAGAAGTCGTTCTGTTTGTTCTCTAATGTTCTCTAGCAAACCTCTGAGGCCTTGAGAGATAAAATGACTCACAGGTGGTCTCTATTTACATGTGAGGTGACATCTAAAGGCAATTTATTGGATTTTATATAGAGAATATTAAGTTCAATGGGTGTGAATACCTTTGCAAGGCTCTGTGAACATTGTGCTGTAATTTGGATCTTATCATCTGTGTGTGTGTGTGTGTTTTCTGTCCATCACGTACACCAGATGCTAATCTGCCGCCATCAGTGACCACTTCCTCCCTCTGCATAGCTGTCAGCCAATAGCAACGAGAGGAGACGGCCTCACATGTAAACAATGAACTTCCTGTAACTCCCTCACACACACTCGGTAACCCTGTCGTCTCCTCCCAAACCTCAGGAGGACTCGCTCTGTCATTACTGACCCACATCACAGAACCTTCTCCATCTCTTTTTCCTCCAGTTTTTTCTCCTCCGCTGCTGCTGGATCCAAATCTAAAATCAAACTTTCTTCTCTTTCTTCCCACTTTCCTTTAAGCTCTTCTTTGAGGTCAGAAAGTGAAGAGGTTTGGTTAAAGTCTGAACTCTGCTGTGATAAGATGATTAATGATGGTCCTGCATTTCCATAATAACCAGAGATAATGTGAAACAGGAGCTTTTTTGAGGTTCTTTGGACCTCCATGTTTGTTCATCATGTCCTGTTGTCTTTATTTGCAGCTTGAAAGCAGACAGACTTCAGTCTAATCTCTAAGGAGTCTAGATCAGAAATGCTGCAGGCTTTCTGGAGGCCTTTTACAGTTTTTCTTTGGACTTTGGCGTTTTTGTTTAATTTACCTTTACATTAAATCTTTGTTTTTTAGGTGAAAACTGAGTTACCAGTTTGACCAGTGATGTTTTTGCTCACCCTGTTCCTCAGCCAAGCAGATGGGTCCTGATTTGACACTAGCTCAGACGAAACTCCTTCTGGAAAAACAACGAAACGGGTTCAGTTCATGCAGAGGAACAGGATGATTCCTAGATCTATGCTGTGATGATTTCCTGCAAACTGAACATCAGTATCAACAAGTACCTGTCCCAGGTGTGTCTACATGCTCGTTGCTCGGAGATGATGATGGACAGCTCATCACCATGTACTCTGCATCTTCCACTGAAAACAACACAAACACATGAAATCTGGGCTTTTTGTTATAACAGTCACAGATGGAGCTTATTTCACAGCAAAATAATTTCACACAAATGTTTCCATGAAAATAAAGTGATATTGAGCGATAAATGAGCACCAATTAATCAGGCAAGTCATTTAGGTTGAAATACTGTATAAAACCAATGAAAATGTGTTAATTTACAGCTTATTTCCATCTGTCACGTTTCTTCATACCAAACATGAAGTTACAACAACGTAGCGCCTTCAAAACAATCTGAGCTAAATCTCTGGAGAGAGTTAAGACCTGAGAAAACAAGAACTGGTCAGTAAGTCATCAGCAGTGTTGTTACCTGGAGCGTCTGGAGTCTGCAGTTTGGAAAGCAGCTCTGAGATCGATTTCTTCTGAGCCTGAGCGATGTAGCTTAGGTTCTCCGAGTCCAAAACGGTCAGGAAGGACTGCAGGTCCCAGATCAGCTTAGCCAGACCTAAAAACAGCAGAGGAATGAAGAGAGAGGCGAGGAGGTGAAAGAGTCAGTCTGATGCCAAAAAAACGGATGGCCCAGACTTAAACAATTCAAAAGCTGGCCCAAGGGTTCAGTCTTTCAGGCAGTTAAAAAACGGGCCGGATGGAGTAAGTAAATAAAAACGGGTTTAAAAACCCTTAGCCCAAGTTTTCATCAAAAACAGGTTAGAAATTTAAAAATGAGTCAGTCAAAAAACAAGGAAAACAGCTGGAAAAAGCCCATTTAAACGGGTTTAAAAACGCGGGACAAGTCTGCCCTTTTCAAAACGGTTCGCATTTTAAAAAATTGTCATTCATTAAAAAACTGTCAAAAACCCTCCTGGAAAAATAAGTTAAAACCCCCTCAAAAAAAAAAAGGCCCAAAAAAAACCCAAAGGGAGCCCAGTAAATTAAAAAAAGGGTTAAAACATTGGAAAAAGCATTTTTTAAAAAAACAAGCCCAAAAAGGGACAAAGTCAGTAAATCAAAAAAAAACCCACCCCTGGACGAGTCAGTCAGCGAATGTGAACATCTGGGACGATTTTCAGTGATAAAAAACAGGTCAAAAGTTTGGGACGAGTCAGCATTAAAAAGGCCCCAAAAAACTGGAGGGAGCAGTTTCATTAAAAGGGGGGAAAACAGCGGGGAACGGGGTCAGTCATCAAAAAAGGTCAAAAAAAACGGGACGAGCCAGCTAAAACAAACATGGGTAAAAAACGCTGTTTGAGTCACTAAATCTAACAATTTAAAAGCAGGATGAGTAGTTCCCTTAAAAAAGCTAAAACAGCGGATGCCCCCAAGGCACCCCAAAACAGGTTAGCAGTTAAATTAGTCAGTCATTAAACAATTTAAACCCGCTGGATGGGGTCAGTAAATTAAAAACAGGTTAACAGCGGGGGGACAAGTCGGTCTTTCAAACGGGTTAGCAGTTAAAATGAGCCCATTTTCTTTAAAACCATTTCCCATTTAAAAATGGGGTTCAGTCTTTTGGGAAAGGGCCCCAAAGCGGGATTATTTCAGTCATCAAAAAAAATCAAAAAGCTGAATGAGCGGGTCATTAAAAACGGGGAAAAAATTCCGGGAAAAAGTTATCAAAAAAAACAAGTCAAAGCTGGGCCCGAGTAAAGCCCTTTAAAAACAGGTAAAACAGCGGGAAAGGGGTCATCATTAAACGGGTCAAAAAATTGGAAAAAGTTTTTCCAAAAAAAAAGAAAACAGCGGGACGATTTAGTCATCAAAACGGGGTAAACAGCTGAATGGTCAGTCATCAAAAAAAACCGGGTTTCAACTTTGGGGTTTTAATTTTTTTCAAAAAAACAAGTAAACCCACCTGGCAGAACCCAGTGTTTAAAAAACAGGTTAACCCAAACGGGATGAGTAGTCTTTCAAAACAGGGTAAACCCAATTGGAAATTTTTTCCCAAAAAAAAAACAAGTCAAAAACCGGGGACAAATTTTCAGGATAAAAAACAGGTTAACAAGGGGGTTTAAAGTCAGTAAAAAAAACCAGGTAAAACCCAGCCGGATGGGGTCAACCATCTAAAAAGGGTTTAAACATGGGGGGGACGGGGCCCTTTTTCTTAAAAAAGTTAAAACCCCAGCTGGATGAGTCAGTCATCAAACAGGTTAGCAGTTAAAAATGAGTCAGTCATCAGACAGGTCAACAGTTGGACAAGTCAGTCAAAAAAAAAGGTTTAACGGGTTAAATAAAAAAAAAAAAACCCTGGGTTTCTTTAAAAAAAGGTTTAAAACAGCGGGATGAGCAGCCCAATTCAAACATGTTGGGCAGTTAAATTTTCCTTTTAAACCAGAAAACAGCTAAAAACAAGCAGCATCAAAAAAAGGTTTACCCAGGTTAAAGGGAAAAAGGCCCATTAAAAACAAGTAACAGCCCCAAAGGGTTCGGGTATAAACGCAGGGTAAACAACTGGATGAGTAAATCATTAAACAAGCCCCAATAGGGCCGGACAAATTTTCAAGGACCAAAACAAGTAAACAGGGGACGAGTCAGTCATCAAAAAAAACCCAACAGCAAATTTGAGCCCTTCTTTAAAAACAGGCCCAACATCTGGATAATTTTATAAAACCCAAAAACAATTAAAAACCGGCTGGACATTTCCAGTAAATAAAAACAGGAAAAACGGGTTAGGGGGATCAGTCTTTAAAAACAATTTAAAACTTTCGGGGACGAGCCCAGCTATAAAACAAACCAGGGGGAAACAGCTGATGAGTCAATAATTTTCCAAAAAGGGTTAAAACAGCTGGAGGGAGTCAGTTTCCTTAAAAAAGCCGGGGAAAAAACAGCGGGATGGAGTCAGTTCAAAAAAAACGGGTTTAAGCATTTAAAATGACTCATTCTTTAAAACCCAAGAAAAAAAACCCCCATGGTCATTTCAAAAAAGCGGGGTAAAAATTCCCAGATGGGGTAAAATCTTTTAAAAAGGCAATAGGGGAAAACAAAGTCAGTGAAAAAAACCCCGGGTTTAAAAACAGTTGGACGAGCCCCAGTTAACCAAACAGGGCCAAAAGCGGGGACGAGCCCCAGTCATCATTAACTAATTACACTTCATGTTTGATGTCTTCTGGAGGAGTTTGGAGGAGTAATAGAGATAACTTCAAACATCAAACAGTTCACAGACGTTATCTCTCTCACTGAGTCACAGTTTAAGCAACTGTTGACGATGAGGCAAAGCAATGAGTCATGTTTGATCTCTCAGTTTCTTCTTATCTCTGTTTACTCTGGAACAGACACACTGTCTGTTTGTTGGCCTTCGGATCTTCGATGTTTAACTCTTTCCATGATTGTTGCTAAATAAACAGACAGAAATCCACAAACTTGGCAGAAAAAATTTCCTGCAAGCTTTGCTTCATAAAACCAGATTTCACATCCTGAGCTGCTAATAAATGAAGGTGGCTTTAAATATCAGCAGGCCGTCAGCACAATAAAGGCTATTATTAATAAAATGACTGGTCACAAAATCAAACCCCTAATTTATCGAGGAGGATGACGTCATTAGAAGTGGGTCTGTTTGTGTTTCCTAAATCAAGCCATTATCTTTCTGTGAATGAGCTCCACTTCAGAGTCAGAGATGAACAACCAGCTGATTTTTCATACAAAAACACCTGGTATGTTTTCCAAAGCACCGCCTGTATCTCTGTGGTAAACTGTCTAAGTCCATCACATTCTCACCTTCTCAAATGAAAGTCTCCCACCCCAGGTGCTTGGATGTTCTGGCCTTCACATTTTAATGGATCAGAGGAAATAACCCTGAAAGCTTCAGGGTGCAGCTAATGGTTAACACAGAGTAAATACTCTGAGCAAAGGCAGAAAACTGGCATATGTCTTTGTCCTTTTTGTTGTTAGCAAACACCTGCAGAGTCTAAACCCTTTGTGGCAGCAGGGACACATGGAAAACATGCAGGACAGGACCAGAGTTGAAGACAACTGCTCTAGTGTTTCTTCAAATCTGTAACAACCAGTGTTCATTAATTCACACGTTTCTAGCTTTATCCTTCCTGTCTGGAACTAAAATGCAGACACTAAACCCACAACCAATGATCCAAATGGTTTTTAATTAACATGAGCAACATCTCATCAATTAATTGGAGTGCATAAGATCTTTAGATCAACAAAACACATTAAAGCTCATTAATGTTGGTTCCTCCTAAAGTTCCTCAGAACCTTCTGGCTATTAGAGAAGAATCTAGTAGAAGATAGAAAAGCTATGGTACCTAATGTTTGTGTAGCTACACTAAGAACCGTCCACTTCAACCTCATGATAGACTTTCAGAACCACCTGAGCAACTAAACAAACTGCAAGAAATCCTCCTTCAGCATCATGATATATGTATATTGCCAAAAGTATTTGTCTGTCTACTTCTACATGTACATGAACTTTGATGACATCCTATTTTATCCTAATCTATAAGGTCCAATTTGTTGATGGACCCATCGTTGCCAGAAACAGCAACTTGAACGATTCTGTAAAACATCTTCCAAGGTTAAGGAGTGTCTTCATAGTTAGATCAGAAACAGAACTGCAGCCTCCACTCTAATTCATCACAAAGGTGTTCAAGAAGGTTGAGGTCAGGACTCTGTAGGCCAGCTAAGGTTCTCCACACCTGCAGCCTTGGAAGTGATTGGAACAACAGAACTCATTGATCTGGTGGTGGGACCCATTACTTTTGGCAATATAAGGTATCAGTCAGCATCAGTGTTTTCATCCTAAAAAACCTGTAGTGATGATAGAAAAGCTCTTCTGTTAAAGCAAAACAATCCTCCCATTACCTTTGACATTTCAGTCAAACGAACAATAAATTAATGAAACAATTATCCACCAGAAGGTTTCAACCATTCTTACAAGCTGTCTTGCTTCCAACAATTATTAAACATTTAAAGACTGTGTAATGTGTAATATAACCTGATGGATGGATTGTTCCAGAGAATAAATTAGACATAAACTGTTTTTGTATTTCATTGTCCTACAGTTGAGTCCTCCTGGTTAGAACTGCATGTAATAACAATGTCATCTCATCAGCCCCTCTTCCCGCCATGTTAACAGGAACTTGAGGAATTTGTGGCCTGTTAGCGAATTAAATTTGGTCCGATGCAGATTAGGCTCATATGAAATCTGTTGAAGACAGAAACAAACATCCTAACTGCCCATCGGTTCGGACATTTGCAATACCACCTGAAGCCTCTGGTGGCAGTATTCATCAGAGGAGACCAAAACTAAACTTTTTGTCCTACATGCTATAAACTAAGTGTGGAAAACAAAAACTACACATCCGCTTCAACACACCGTCCCCATGATAGTGGCAGCACTATTCTGTGGGGATGGAGCTAAATCCAGGATGATCCTGAAAGAAAACCTGTTAGAAGCTGGAGAAGACTAGAGGATGGGATGGAGATTCACCTTCCAGCAGGACAACCACCCTAAACAGACAGCCAGATATACAATGGATAGTGTAGACCAAAGCCCATAATGTGTTAAAATGGCCTAATCAAAGTACAGACCTAAATCAAACTAAGAATCTATGGCAAGACATGAAAACTGATGTTCTCAGATGTTCTTCATCCAATCTGACAGAGCTTGAGCTGTTTTATAAAGAAGAACGGACAAAAGCTTCAGTCTTTATGTGCAAAGCTGGTCGAGACAAATCTCAAAAGACCTGCAGCCAAGTGACATTCTACATACTGACTCAGAGGTTTGAATACAAATGCCCTCCACGCTTTTTTCCACAGATTTTTCTTTGTAACGCATGTTGAAAACTCATATTGTGGCTGCCTTCATTTTCACAGTTCTGCTCTTCTTTGTGTCGGTTTGTCTCATAAAATCCCAGTTAAATTCACTAAAGTTTGTGATTGGAACATAAATAAATGTGGAATAGATCAAGGGGTGTGAATATTTTTGCTGGTTATGTATTTATGCAATGCATATTGATGCTTTACATACTACCAGCCTACAGCAATCATATGACGGTTCCTGTATAACTCCAGATCATAGGTAAGTGTGTTTTTAAGATGACCTTTGTGCTGTCTCTCCTGTAAAGTGGACCTGCAGTATGTCCAGCTGATGGTACTCGATGTGCTGCAAGAAACAAACTAACAGACCCAAACAATTATCTTCATTTTTCTGACACTACCTGAGCTGTTGGGGAATGAGGCTGAGAGCTTTGAGTGAGCTGATCTCAGAACAGTTTTAAGGCCTGAACAATGAAGGCCTGTCCTGATGTCCATTCATGGAGACAGACTGTGTCCATTCATGGAGCTCAGAGTGGGAGATGAAGGTTAAATGTTTCTGATTAACTCCTCTGCTGTTTCACAGTGCTGCTTATCAGCCCGCTGCTGTTTTAAACACAAGCTGCACATACCTCACACACCCACAGCACTGCAACAACAACATGATACATGAGGACGGCATACTGCAGAGACGGGAGGACATGTCCTAAACGATTTCTGCTGCACTAAAGAATGATTAAAATGCTGCTAAATGCTGTGATCTCACCATCAGCATCACTTCCTGTCTCTGGCTGTTAAGCTGCATTACACACTCACATACGTGGACATCACACTGACCTACAACAGGCACTTTAACACAAAATAAATACAACTTTACTGAGAAATAACACAAACAGAGTGAGATGTCATGTGAGCAGATTTAATTTAGATGATTCTCCCTCTCTAGGATTTCAGGACCACATGAGTTGTACAAATGATGCATGCATGAAGATAGAACAGGTGCATCAATGATCAAGGTCTCCTACCAGGATGTTATCGCCCCCTGCTGGACCAGGCTGTAAAACTGTGGGCCCAAACGTTTATCTCTGATGTTCTAAAATACTGCTAATACAAAGTCAAGAAGTCCCCATGGCCTTAAGTTAAGGATCAGAATAGATAGTACTTGTTTTAAGTCTGAAAAAAAGCCCCTTTTTAAAAGCATTCAATTTATGCCAAAAATGAAAGCTGGTCTGGCTTCAATGACATAAAATTTTTAACACCATACCCCATAAAATCAAAATAAAAAAAAGGGTTTAAAAACCTTTTATTGAATAAAAGATGATGCACATTAAGCCTGAGATAGAACAGAAAATCACTATATGCCAAGAAAACAGTCAATGATAAACTAAAACCACCAGTAGGTGGCGATGTTATATACTCATTTAACTACATTTTAATCTAAACACAACAAAAATGGTGGCTTTTGGTAATGAACTCAACTGAACATGAAAACACAGACATTAAAGAAGTCCATTCACCCATTGTCCAGCGATGTATGGGCAAGAGGTGGTGTACACTCTGTACTGGTCATCAGTCCATCACAGGGCAACACAGAGATACACTGGACAAACAACCATGTCCACACACATCACTCCTGACCTTCACTGCCAGGGGAAGCCGGAGTACCCAGAGACGACCGAATGTCAGCGTATGTCAACCCGCACTGCAAGGCATTACTGCCTCCTTCTCTTAAGGAGTATGAATAGTTAACACTCCATTGATTCTCTTTCCCCAGACAAAGGCCCTCGACCCAATGAAAATTGGTCCGGGATGATCCTTTAGATCCCAACCTACCAGTTAAAAATAACTAATGTAAAGGGTTACCAAGAGCAGTGGCAGTTCATCCATGAATGGCACCCTGGGTGGGCTCCCTTCTTCTACATCCCCACACCCATTACAATACTAACGCTTTAAACACAACAGAAGAGCACCAACCTCCTGTTGACTGGACATGCAAGGAGGCAATAGCTCAGGTTTTTATTTTCTAAAAGAAATTGTCAGCTGCTTGTGCTGCCCCCCAGGACGTGCTACCCTGGGCCGAGAGCCATGATATAATCCACCACCGACCGTGTGCATTATAATCTGATACACAGCGGCCTTAATTGGGTAAGGATTTGAAAGGCTGGGAATGAGAAACGGTTTGCCTTGAGGATTAGATCAAGTTTAGCCTAATTACTGAGTGAGGACAGGTTCCCTGTGAGAAACCGATAAACCAACATGGTTTGGTTGGAAAATAAAAAACTAGTTTCATGTATTTCAGCTAGCCTTACTCCCAGCTGGTCAGTGGACACTCTTGTTACTTGTTGCTTGATCCTTTTTCTTTGACTGTGTTTATTTGTGGTCCGAAGCAGCTTGAAATCAAAGGAAGTTCAGCCACAGAGAGAAAAGAGCCAAAGAGCCTGTGCTGCTCCTGTAATTGGCTTAGGCTGCGAGGTTTAGAAAAAGTAATTTAAGCACCACTGCCATGAGAACCAAACCCTGAAATTAGTCAGACGATGTGATTCCTACAAAACCCCCAAAACATGTGTGTATGTCCAGCTGTCTTTGTGGGGACACTTTTATTTATAGCCTATGTGGGGACACTGCAACATATGAGGACATTTTGTGCTTCAAATGGGTATTTATGGGTTCACAGTTGTCTTTGTGTCTCAGGTTAGAATGACATTTATTCATGGTTTGCTAAGGCATCTTGTGATTCAGAGAAGTGCAAACATGTGTGCAATAGGGAGTGGACCAGCTCTCTTTCAGCTCCTGCTTACTTGCTGCTGGAGAGAAACAAGTTCCCATTCATTTTTCTGATTTTTCTACAAACACAACAAACTTAAGATATTCAAACAACTATAAGCACTTACCATCAGATAAATTAGCAGCTTATCTCTTCAATGCATTTGATTCATGTCCTCAATAGGTTGTTACTCAAAACAATTTAAGACCAAAGAGAAGATGACCTCATTAGGCTGCAGAGTTAGTTTGGGCATTAACTCTCCTGGTACCTTGCAGCTACTCAGCAAAGACCTCAGTGGGCTGGGTTAGTTGTTAATATGGGAAAAATGCTGCAATTGTTGGTTTGGATTCCTTGAAGAGACAAACACTCGGAAATCTGATGGATCTAAACAGTCTATTAACCAACTCCCCAGAGACCCTGAGGGAGGAGGAAGTGATGATGAAGAGTAGGAAGAAGGAGGAGGATGGAGGAGCAAGCATGGGTGTTTCCGATTGTTAACATACCAGTAGTGCGATAAAGACTCTACAACAGCAGGAGGATTGGTTGAACCTCTGCCCCCTATAGGCAAAGAGCTGCAGCTACAGAAAGTACATGAAGGTACTCCTGTTTCACTGAACATCTCAGCCACTCAGGATATTAAAGACCAAAACTATGTTTATTCACTCAGGAGAGTCGCTCTGCTTTCTAGAAGAAGTGAACTGAGATAACAGTTGAGCTGGAAGTTTTTAAACCAGACTCCAACAGCTGCGTCGGTCCAGAGGTTTTAAAGTCGAATCCATAATGTTCTTCTACAATCAGCATGATGCTGATTTATGCTTGCTGTTTCATTTAATGTTTTTGGAGTGAATTTTTGCTGCTGTGATCTCACCCAATTAAATATTACATTTACTGACCGTTTAAAAGGAGTACCAAAGAAGAGGAACCTTTATCACAGTTGTTTCAGATAAAAAGAAAAAATATGAAAAAATATATTTGGAAGAATATTCAGATAAATTCTGTTCTTTTTTGTTGAATATTTCTCCAAATTTAAAGTACAACATCATCATGTTGTTCCGTGTTTTATTTTTTTTTACTTTTGTCTTTTTATAATTAAAGCAGAAACACATGTTCTCATTGCCTTAGTCTTCAAAACCTAAACAAAAGTAAAAACAGCAGTAACATGATTCTGGCAGAAATCATAAAAACAAAGAAAACCACATTGTGACACTGGAGTTCGCTGCTGATTTCACCTCTTCATCAGATTTAATGGTTTCATTCCCGGCTCTCATGGGATGTTTGGGTCTGACCGTCAGTTTGTTCCTGCTTTGGGGACGTTTGGTACTTTGACAAATAAGGATTTAAAGTATTTTCTATAAGCTGCAGATAGTCTGCTATAAGGAAACTTAATGAGAAGTTGATAAATAATGCTGTCAGTTATTTTAGTTTGACCAGGGGTTATCTGTCATATTTTAAAAGGAGTCTACAGAAAATAATAAACATGTCATAGATTTATTTTTTCATAAAGTAAACAGAAAGGCATTTAAAGTAACCAGAGGTCATGAAAATAATCAAATAAAAATACTAAAAACTACATTATGACTTTAGGAGGCTGCTGGTCTTTGTACATCTACAGACTTTGTAGCCGCCTCCTGCGGGACGTTTTCTACCAGTTCTGGGTCATTTAGGATGTTTCTCACCCACTTGTATTTTCCTACAACCTGATGCTTTGATGTGAGTCCAAGAAACTATTTCTACCAGCTGGACGTAGCTCAGAGTTGTTGTTATTTTTATTATAATTTAATAAGAGAAAGCTGTGCCGAACAGGAATCAGAATCACAACAGGGTGCAACATAAAAAATCTCAATACATATATACAACTAATCACTTATACAGTGATTCGTGTCTTTTAAAGAACATTTATCTCCATAATTTATCAAACTATTTGTGAGAGAAATAACAATGGTTCAGTTCCTGGGTATGACAGGAAACACGTGGTATGAAATAAAAACTGACCTGGAGAACATGAAGCTCTGCACAATAATTAAACCTTTCAAAAGTCTGTTTGTCAGTTCACTGCCTGTCAGACAACATGTTTCTCCTCTTTTTCACCTTATTATGGCAGTAGTACATGACATTATCTCCAAATAAACAAACACTTGAAAATTAACTGATGAGGAAAACATTTGTTAAGAGTTAGAATTAGTCTGATTTCCATTGATGCAAAGAGTTTATAACAGTCAGATCCTGTATATGGGCTCCATACCTTTCTGTTTGTCCATGTCTGTTGTCCTAATGGCTGCTCATCTTCAGGCTCATATCTCCGCTGAAAGAATCCAAAACAGCCGTCAGAATTCCTCCTGTTTCCTCCTCCCTGAACTCCCTCTGTCGGCTCTGTATGTGGGAAGCAGTTTGAGGTCTGACAGCCGAGTCCTGCCTCTCCGAGACCTCAACACATGGAGGAGGAGGAGGAGGAGGGCGGACCAACAATCTCATTATGTGTTCAACAGAAAGTAAAAAACAAGCAACAAATGTGCTTTGATTTTGACATTTTCTCTGACTTTTGTTTCATATCTGACTGTCTTTAACAAGGCGGTTTCCTCGATTGTCTTCTCAGCTTCATATTTGTTGTCAACATTCTCTTCTGCATTTCAGACACATTTTAAAACACTGGTTTTAGTGGTTCCTGCAGTGTAGGGATTTCATCCCTTCTTCCAGCAGTTAACGGCCATGTTCTGTGGTTGTGCATCCCAAGCCAGGAAGAGTTCCAGCTGTTATTTGGCCCATTTATCCTGCAAATATCCTAAAGTGTCCAACAGTATAGGGTCCCATTTCTGGTCCTTAAATTCTCTTTCAGGGATGGTTCAGGACAGGCATCACAAGAAGGTCCAGCAGCTGTACCCTGTTCTCTCCCTCAGCAATGCCTTTGGAATGTGGTTTTCCATTGTCTAGGTGAAACTACACGGACGTCCCTGGTAAAAAAAAAGGTTGAAGGAAGCTCTCAGATCTCCGCTGGACCTTCCTGTATTAATGCCGCCATCACAGAAGTGGAAATGGGCTGCACTGATACAACCCCATACCATGATACATCCCCATGCCATCACAGAGCCTGGCTTCAGGAACTGGCTGCTTACAACAGGCCGGATGCTCCTTTTCCAACAATAATGGAATAATGATCCATCGGACCACAGTCCACATTCCCACTGCAGAGAACCTGACTCCACCTCTGGACAAGGTTACTACCAGGCTTCTTCTCTGCTCAGTAAAGTCTGTGAATGCTTCTCTGTGTTCTCCAAGGTAATCCCTGCTCCATGTGGTTCCATCAGCTGTTTATAGTTGATGGTTCTGGATTCAGAACTCTAGAGCCAGATCATGGTGGGCCAGCTGAGGCTGTCATCCTGAAATTCCTCCAGATTCCTCGATGGTTTCATGAGGTTCTGCTCTGCAGGGGCAGAACCCACCAAATTTATTCCAATGTTTCTGTAGAAATTTTCTCTAAATTCTTGAAGGCGGACACCTTCTGTACTGTCCTTGTGTGTTTTCTGAAATTATTGAGAAGGGGTGAGGAGTTGAAGTTAAGCCATCATTTTTAGGCTTCTAAACTGCAACCATGATGTTTCCAAACCCATACCGACTGACTTATAAAACGGAGACATAGAGATGTATGCAACCAACTGGCCTGGACATCTAAGACAAAAGACATCTAAGACTCTGTCATCGGTCACACATAACATTTCTTGCCATTCAACCACATTGGATGGAGATTAGTAGATCATTAGAACGTCTTTGATTCCCAGAGACAGTTCCCTGATCATCTTTACATTTCATCTATCTTTTGACCTGATTAGAACTAGGTTCAACAACAACCAAGCTCTGAACATCTTGAATAGTTCAGTTCAATCCATCATCTAAACATGGAAAGAGGATGGAACAGCTGCAGACCTACCAAGACATGTACGTTCACCTAAACTGACGGGAGAGCATTAATCAGAAAAGTAGCCAAGAGGTCCATGATAACTCTGGAGGAGCTGCAGAGATCCACAGCTCTAGTTGGGGAATCTGTTAAAAGTACTACTTTTAGGCATGTAGGAGACACAGCAAACATGTAGAAGAAGACATTCTGATAAGAAGAGACCAAAAGTGACTTCATGGGATGCAAACAAAATACTCTGTGTGAAAAACTAACACTGCACATCACGGTCAACACAACATCCCAACAACTGTGGCAGCATTATGGTGTTTGCACACCAAGAGCAGAATTCGCTGGGCTTGCTGCAGGAGTCTCCAGTAAACCCTGTGGAGCTAAATGGAGAACAACACACTCTGTTCCTCCACAGCAGAGTACAGCGCAAGATAGGCTGGGTTATCTAAGTAACAAGTAGATATCAGCAACATTTTATCTCCAATAAAATCTTTGGTGGTAAAAGCAATATTAAAAATAAACTTGGTGTAGTGACGATGAGAATAAAGTGGGAGAACATTATGATGAAGACCCTATGATACAGGAAGCAGTGTGGAGCTTCAGCTGCTGCTTTCTGCTCAGTCTTAATGATTTGATAGATAAACTAAAGCCAAGCAAACAAAAACAGAGCAAAACCTTTTTTGCACGCAGAATACAGTACACAAAAATGGGCTTTTAGCACGCTTTGGTGTGCTACGACCATCACGCTGTGGGGATGCTTTCCTTCAGCAGGAACAAGGAAGCGGGTCAGAGTTAATGGGAAGATGGATGGAGCTAAATCCAGGATCATCCTGGAAGAAAACCTGTTAGAGGCTGCAGAAGATCTGAGACTGAGGTGGAGGTTCAGCTTCCAACAGGACAACCACCCTGAAAATACAGACTAAGATACAATCAGATGGTGTAGGTTAAGGCATTTTCATGTGTGAGAATGGCCTAGTCAAAGTCCAGACCCAAATCCAACTGAGGATATGTGGCAGGCAGGAACACTGATGTTCACCGATGTTTTGCATCCAGTCTGACTAAGCTGGAGATGTTTTACAAAGAAGAACTAAAAAAATGTCAGTCTGTCGATGTCCAAAGCTTGTGCAGACAAATCCTTAAGCAAGACCCACAGCCAGAGGTGGTTCTATAGAGTTCTGACCTAGGGGAGATTAATACAAATACACTTCTTAGATTCAGAATCAGAATCAGCTTTATTGCCAAGTTTGTACATACAAACAAGGAATTTGACTCCGGTACACTTTGCTCTTTGGTTTTTGTTTTTGCACTACAGAATATACATTTTTTTACAATGTACAATATACACATATATAAAAAAAAAAGGTGCATTTGAAAAATCTGTCTGCTGTTGTTTTGTTTTTTTTGAATTTTAAACGGGAAGAAACAGCCTGGGGGAAAAACTGTCTCTGTGGCGGCCCGGGTTTTAGTGAACAGCGCTCTGTAGCGCCCCCTGAAGGCAGAACCTAAAACAGTTTATGTGGGGGGTGTGTGGGGCTCCCAGAGATTTTAGCAGCTCTTTTCCTGACCCTAGACCTGTTTTAAGTCCTGGATGGAGGGAAAAGGTCAGCCCTGATGATTCTCTCTGCCAGTCCTGTTTTTGGGTTGCAGTCTGGACCTGTCCTGTTTTTTGGATGAACCAAAACCCCCACTGAGATGGATGAAGACAGGACCCGAGGAAAATGATGGCAGTGTAGAAGATGACCAGCAGCTCCTGTGGAAGGGGTTGTACTTCTTAAGTTGCCTCAGGAAGTACAGTCTCTGCTGGGCCTTTTTCCCGAACAGTGTCTATGTGTGAAGACCATCTCAGGGCCTCAGAGGGTGGTTTTCCTAAGAACCTGAAGTGATCCACAGCCGACACGGTGTTTTTTTGAGGATGGTGAGGGGGGTGTATGGAGGTGGTGTTTTTCCGAAAGTCCACCACCATCTCCCACAGTCTTGAGTGGGTTTAGCTCCAGGCAGTTCTGACTACACCAGTGTACCAGCCGATCCACCTCCTGTCTGTATGCAGACTCGTCACCGTCCTGGATCAGTCCAAATGACAGTGGTGTCATCTGCAAAATTTCAGGAGTTTCCCCGGCGAGTCTGCTGAGGTGCAGTCATTTGTGTACAGGGGAAGAGGAGGGGGGTGGGAAACACCCCCGGGGGGACCCAGTACTTATTGATCTGGTTCGGGAGAAGATGCTCCCCAGTTCCCCCTGCTGCTGTCGGTCCGTCAGGAAGCTGTTGATCCACTGACCAGGTGGAGGCTGGGACGTTGAGCCGGGGTGAGCTTTGGGGGGAGGGATATCTGGTATGATGGTTTTAAGGCCGAGCGGGAAGTCTACAAAACAGGATCTGGCGTAGGTCCCTGGGTGGTCGAGGTGTTGCAGGACGAAGTTGTAGACCTAAGGTTAACAGCATCATCTGCCGACCTGTTTTCTTGGGAAACAAACTGCAGGGCGTCCCAGTAGAGGGCCTGTAATGTTTTCAGGGGCTTCAACACCAGCCGCTCAAAGGATTTCATGACCACAGACGTCAGGGCTACAGGCCTGTAGTCATTTAATCCTAGGATGGTGGGTTTCTTGGGCACTGGGATGATGGTGGATCGTTTGAAGCAGGAGGGGACCTCACACTTCTCCAGTGACTTGTTGAAGATCCGGGTGAAGATTCAGATTTGTAAATAGAAATAGAAACTATGTAATAGCTTTATGTTGGTTTGTTTCATAAAATTCTAATAAAACACATTGACGTCTTTGGCTAAATGTGAAAAAGATGAACGGCTGTAATTACGGCTTGTAGAAACTAAAATAAAACTCCTCTAGGTGGCAGTAGTAAAACATTTAGGACAGAATCTGCGCTGAAACCCAGAAGAAGAAAAAGAACCGGAAGCGAGGCACAGGTTTCCTGACGGATCAGCGGGTTAACAGCTTTAAGTAGCAGCCTAACCAGCAGTTTAACCAGTTTCCAGGAGGACCAGACCGCCGGACTGAAGGTAAAAGTCCAGGTTCGGTTCCCGGACGGTCTGTCAGGCTGTAATTTGATCATTTCTGCCGTAGTTTGACAGATAAATGGCTTCCTGCTGTTAGCCGTTAGCCGGTTAGCTCGGAGAGGGAAGTCAGCTGATCGGCTTTAGGACTTCTGCTAAACACGGCGAACCACAGTGGAACCGGGTCCTGGGTCCAGCCTAGCTAACTGTGGCCCGAGTTAGGGTTCTTCGACGTTGGGCGGACCCGGTTCGGACTATCGGAGCGGGTCAGGGACTCACTGTTTCCCTGTTTGTCTCCTTCACAGAGTCACGATGACAGCCGCTCCCTACAACTACTCCTACATCTTCAAATACATCATAATCGGTGAGTTCAAGCTGCTGAAACTCGAACAGAACCACACTGTCATTATTTATGAATCAGAACCTAGTCCATTTCATGATCCAGCAGCTTTTATAATCTCTTCCAGCAGCAGTAGCTCTCAGCAGTGATTTTCTCTCTCTCTCTCCTTGCTTCACGTCACTGTGGAGGATTTCTGGTCCACTCTTCTGTCTCTGAACGTCACGCTCTGACGTTGGAGTGAATCTGCCGGGACGTCCAGTCCAGTCTTGGGAAGATTTTGCAGCTGTCTGAGATGTTTCCATTTGGGAGTAATCCTCCTGTCTGTAGAAAGATGGCCTTCACAGAGTTTTAGTCCTCGTCCAGACAGACTGCGCTACGGCCATTGCTGATGTCTTTCCAGCTTGGCATTGTTACCTCACAGCTGTATGCTCCAGACTGGCAGTTAGATAAAACTCCTGCTGTAACAGATGTGCTCACAGTGATTCAGTCTATTCATCGGATCAGCTGCTACTCAGCGTTTTATTATTGTGAAATGAATGTTTTATTTGGTCGTAGCTCTTCAGGTGTTTCATCTGGACTCCAGGGAGACTGAAACGATCCTCCTCATGGCAGCAGCAGTTCACCTTTAATTTGTGTGTGTGTTTCAGGAGATATGGGCGTCGGGAAGTCGTGTTTGCTGCATCAGTTCACAGAGAAAAAATGTGAGTGATCTTTGCTTCGCCTCCTTCAGCTCAGGGTCAAAAAATCTTCATTCAGGTTTGAATTAAATCAGTTTGAAACCTGCAATGATTCTTAGTGTTAAAGAGTCTCTGAACTCGTCGTCAGGGAATATTTCCTGCTTGATGTTGCTGATCCCGTCAGAAACATCCAGTGTGCTGCTGTTCTGAACCGGGTCCTGGTGTGGGTTTACGGCCATTATGGCGTCTCTCTTTGTGTTTGCAGTCATGGCCGACTGTCCTCACACCATCGGCGTGGAGTTTGGGACGAGGATCATGGAGGTCCATGGACAGAAGGTGAAGCTGCAGATTTGGGACACGGCCGGTCAGGAGCGCTTCAGGGCCGTCACCAGGTCCTACTACAGAGGGGCTGCGGGGGCCCTCATGGTCTACGACATCACCAGGTATGGAGAGGTGGGGGGCAGAGGGAGGTATGGTGTAATAACCACAGTTTACTGCAAGGTAAAAATGGGAATTTCACTATGAAATATTTCCTTTAAGTGTCGTATTATAAACTACTTGGTTGAATAATTATCATTTAGGAACATTGATGGTTCTTGTTTCAGGTCCTTTCTAGAGCAAAACCAGCTGATTCTGTTATGCTGGTAAATCATAATCATCTCGACTCTACGGTCAAAGCATCATTTTCTGTCCGTCCTGTAATTTCTTCACAAAGACGGAAAAATTTGAAGCTATTTTTCTGAAACTTCTTGTATCAGGATGATTTCAGTTCGTTTTCTGTGTTTCTGTAGTGATTTGATCCTATTTTAGTAAGCCAGAGATTTAATGTTCATCTTTGCTGTTTTCCGATTTATTGATTTTTTTTTTTTACTATAAATACAATTTTTGTTTAATTCTGTTTATTAATTTTAATGTAATAATTGAGATTTTAACAAAGATTTTTGTTCAACTATTTTTTTAACTATTTTTAATTGAATTATCTTATTTAAATCAGTTTTAGTCATTTATTTTCTTTTTTTTACTGTAATTTAATTTAATTGTTTTTTTAAATTTAGGCACAGAATAAAACGACTCACATTAATTCAAGGCTGCAGATTAAATTTCATATTTTCAGGTCTGTTTTTAAAAGATTTTCCTCAAACTTTCATGTTTTTCTGCCGCCTCGGCATCGGGTCAGAACTTCCTCTTCAGTTGGATGGTGAACTTCTACTTTTGTTTTTCAGGAGAAGTACCTATAATCACCTGAGCAGCTGGCTGACGGACGCCCGGAACCTGACCAACCCAAACACGGTGAGTGATGAACACGTCTACGGGTCAGTTCAGCACCCAGAACAGGTCCTCTGATATGGATCTAATCTGGTCCACATGCAGATCAGTGATGCAGATCTTTGGGTTACATTTATATTTTCTGGACCAAAGAGCTGTAGTGGAATCGGACTTTGCTGTAATTATAAAACCAACCAGGAGTTTTGTGAGATTAGCTGTAATACAGTCTGTGGTCATTAGGTGGAGCAGTTTCTGCCCACATCCATGTTTCTTCCTCCTCTGACCCAGATGTGTCAGTCATTAGACCGAACCTTTAGGAAGGTTCTGTGTTCCCCTGTTAACCCGGGGCCCGATCCGTTTCCAGGTGATCATTCTGATCGGGAACAAGGCCGACCTGGAGGCTCAGAGAGACGTCACGTACGAGGAGGCCAAGCAGTTCGCCGAGGAGAACGGTGAGGGTCCATCTGCTGAGGGGCAATCTATCAGACAGGATGCTGGTTTTAATGGTGACTGACTGGTTCTGTCTCTGCTTCCTGTTCGTTCAGGTCTGCTGTTCCTGGAAGCCAGCGCTAAAACGTAAGAGTCCAAACATCTCCGTCCCACGTTGCCGGGTGGGATGGAGTCCAGTTTTCTGTGAGAATAAAGATTTCTTCACCAAAGAGCTCAAAGGTTCCTGGTTTTCTTCCTCAGAGGAGAAAACGTGGAGGAGGCCTTCCTGGAGGCAGCCAAGAAGATCTACCAGAACATCCAGGACGGCAGTCTGGACCTGAACGCTGCCGAGTCCGGGGTCCAACACAAACCCTCAGCGCCGCAGGGAGGCCGCCTGAACGCCGACAGCCAGCCGGCTAAAGAGGGCTGCAGCTGCTAACCTCAGAACCGTCAGCCCGGCCAACAGACGGACCGAGACAACCACCACCATGCAGAGCGAGATCAGTCCAAAAACCTGTTCTCCAATCAGATCAGAACCCAAATCATTCATCCAATCAGCTAAATCATTTTACTGTCTGACCCTCCTCTGGACCAGATCCAGCTCAGCTGACGAGTCTGGACCCAGTTAGAACCTCAATCTGTCCCAGAATAAGGCACAAGAACTCAATAAACTGATCCGACACAGCGTTCCTGGGCCCGGCACCAGAGTTCCCTTCCAGGTCCGGACCTCTGCTGGTCCAACTCTACTAAAGCTCATCAGAAGATCCAGGTCTGAACAAGTGACGCGGTCTTTGCTGCTCAGAACCTTGTTTCTGGAAAATCTGGAAATCCTCTCACTGAACCTAATCCCGGATCGTTTTCTCTAGTCTGTGTCCAATCAGAACCGAGTCACAGAAAAGGCCGAGACGAACGAAGCCCGCAGATAAAGTTTGAAGCTGAACCCCAAAATGTTCTCCTTACTTTTTAGTCCAAACGTTTCCTAAGCCTGGAATTTAGTTGAACCGGTGCTGGTACACATTACGACTGCTTCGGGTCCTGGTCAGGTCCAATAGGTTCTCAAAGATCAACATTGGTTCAGACTCTGGAAACAGGCTGTTGGGTTGAGTCTGGAATCCGATTCCAGATTTAAACCATGAGCATCCTGGGAAACCAGAACCCAAACCAGAGTTAAGAAAATCCTGGTTTTAACAGGAAACCACAGCATCCAGAACCTGATCCCAGACTAGGCCTAACACAAAACCAGAATCGGGAGTCTCTCGCAGAGGTTCTGAAGAGTCTGGAAAATGTCACAGTCCAAACTGTGGGTTCAAAGCAGAAGGCTTCCAGATTTTTCTCCGGACCCGTCTAGAATCCAGTTCATGAGCTCTTAAAAACCACAAATTATAGCAGATCCCAGTCTGGATGTCTGGATTTCCCAGCAGGTTTCCGGGTTTACTCAGTCGGTACTTTGTTTCTAGTCTCGACTAGGGATAGGCGACATGCAGTCCAGATGTTATCTATGACCCAAAGTTCTGCTGTGGTCCATCCCACCTTGGAAAAGCTGCAGCTGATCCGTCTGCTTTTGGTGCTCAGCGACACGAAGCTTCTTCAGGAATCGTCCAGTCGGTGGCTGGCTAGTGATCAGTCTATCCGATCAGAACACAGGACCCGGGGCGCGTTCGGTTTCCATGGATCTGAGTGTAAATCAGTGAAGCGGTCCTTTACCTGACAGACCGATAGGAAAAAAACCTGGACTGGTTGGAACCCACATTAATAATAATAGAACCGGTCTTTGTGAGCCCGATAAATGAGAATCTGATGCAGAGAAACCGTTTGGACCTTATTTTGCGTCTTTCCGATGTTTACATGAAAGCTGAAAGATTTCAGTCGAGTGACCGTCCTGCAGAGAGGAAACAGAATAAAGAACCTGAACAGCGCAGTTCTCCCTCTGTGGATCAGAACCAGTCTTTTATGAAATTCCATTTTGTTGATGTTTTTAGCCAAATGATTCCTGACACCACCACCCAGTGGCCGGTTTTGGCTGTGAAGTGAAGTGGACCCGATTTAAAATCATTTATGACGTCGTGTTTTTCTGTGTTGGACGAAAAACGTCATTTTAAGCGTAGATGTTCCTGAAGTTTAACGGATCTTTGAGGAGAAACAAGAAAAGTTCGGAACATATCGCTGAAATCTCCCAAGCTGCTTCCGTTGACCGAATGTGATCTAGATGGTTGATGAGTTTCTGCCTGGAGCTCACTGAGGAAACAAGAACATTTAGTTTAAAGAATGTGAGCCCAGTTCTCCCAGACCGACCAGAACAGTCAGTCCGTTTCAGAAGAACCGTAAAAGAAGGAACGTTTACTTTTGAACGTAATAATTCAGAAATATCTTCTAATCTCCAGCCTGCAGCAGCTTCTCTCACTAATATTAATAATAAAATAATAATAATCTTAATAAATGAGATGTGTGTTCCCCCTGATTTCAGATTTAATTCCATAAATGTATCCCGACAGGAACCGGTCCCAGTTCTGCATCACCGCTCTGTGCTAAACACCAATCACCTGTGGTGGTGTTTGGACGTTGGGTTCAGTCGTCCTGTGATGTGGCTGATCTGGTTCTGGTCCGTCTGAGGTCCATGTGTACATATCCAGTGAAACCTCTACTGATTGGTTGACGCTCGGTTCCTTGTAGTTGTTTTTCTTAATGCAGCTTCCTGCTCCTCACCATCAGCAGAACAATGAAATAATCATCTTTACCTTTCACAACAATCACTTCTCCACACTAACTTCTTTCACTTCCTTATCAGCACTTTAGTTTTTCAAGTTTTCATCTGGAAGTTTGTCAGGACCAAAGAGTCAAAGACGACAATGTAAAGTTACCGAAAAACAGCAAAACTGCAAGTTCTGTTGGTTCTGTCGCCTTAAAGCTTCGCTCACCAAAGGAAAACAGAAAGCATGTCATTTACAGAGACACTAACAGCACACTGCCAGCAGGGGGCAGTGTTCTGGAGTTCTTGCGTAGAAGCTGATAGGCCCTCAGTGGAAAACAAGCTACTAAAATCCAGATTGGTCGCCGCTTGCTGGCTGCATCATGATCCGAACATTTTTCTCTGTTTTCATCGTCTGATTTTCTGTCCGCTCACGCTTCCATCAAAATTCTCATGATTCTTTATTTATGTTCTGAAATTGTTCTGATTTTTTTCAGCTGTGACTGTCATCAATAAATATGGGGACTCAGTTATTGTTTGTAAATAAAGTATAAATACTGTACGTTCTCTGAGGAGTGCTGTGATTTGTCTGGACCAGATGTGGTTCTGTCTTCTGCCAGTAGAGGGCAACATTTCTGGATTTTAACTAATGTTGGACCTTGATACATATGAACTTCATGTGCCAACCTAGCTAACATAGGAAAGCCAGTTTTCCTGAAGGTGTCCATCATCCTGGTCTCTGGGTGTAAAAACACCTAATTCTGTGCATGCGGTTCTGGTCCGACACCCGTCAAGTAGAAAGAAAAACTGAAAGTTAAAGGAACAGTATGCAACAACTATTGCCATCTGGTGATCAGGTTGTGCAGCGCAGACATCAGCGTGTATTTTATCTGAACAGAGAGCCTGGCGTGTGTTTGGGTTGTCCAGGAGGGAAAAGGAAATCCCATAAGAGATATACACCTACTGGTCACTTTATTAGGTACACCCTTTAACTAGCAAGTTGGACCCTCTTCTGTGGTCAGAATGGCTTTATTTCTTCATGGCAGAGGTTCAACTTGGAGTTCCTTACAGATTTTGGGTCCATATAGACATGATCGCTTCATTCTAAACCTCCTGTTCCACCACATCCCAAAGGTGTTCTATTGGGCTGAGATCTGGTGACTTTGGAGGCCACCATCATCCTGCTGGAAGTACCCTTCAGAACATCGGTCTGCTGGTAAATGAGAATCTGACATGGTGAAACCGTGTGTTTTTCCATCTTTTTGATGATGTTTACAATAAATTAAAAGCTTTCAGGCGAGTGATCGTCCCGTGAGTTTTCACTCAATGGATTAGAACCAGTCTTCAATGAAATTCTTTTTTGTTAGCCAAATGATTCCTGACAGCCCCACCTGGTGGCCGGTTTTGATGGATAAGTGGAACCAAATTAAAACCTAAGTGTAGATATTCCTGCAGCTAATGGATCTCTGAGGAGAAAACGGACCTGAGGACGACCCACCACTTTGAATGTTTTGAATTTATTTAAAATATTCTGGTATTACAAAGATTCATGATGCTATGCTCTCTAACAGGGTTACCAGGACCTTTGGAGGTGATACAGGCCCACAGCATCATAGCTCCTCCACCGTACCTACCAGTGGGCGTGGCATGCTATAATAACCCCTGGTTTCAGACAAACACGCCTGGAGTTTCTGCTGCTGAACGGCTCATTCTTGGTCTCATCAGAAGAAGGTTCCAGGTCCAGTTAAAGTCCCATAAGAGTTTAGAAAAACTTCACGTTTACGTTTGTGACGGTAGGAAAGAACTCCCATACAGCCAGACAGAGCTAATGGTTTCCATGGAGACTCAACTGTGATCTCTGGTGATGGTTTACCTCCCTTATGGTCCTAACAGTGTTGTAGAAGATAAGTCCTAGTTCAATCGTCACAGTTGTACAGCTGTCTGTAGATGTGAGACAGTTAGGACCAGAACCTGTTTTATTGAGGATCAACGCATCTGCCTTGTTTCACTGGGATGTTTCCTTGTCTTTCCCATTTAGAAGAGCAGCCAAAGGCTTCGGGTTTGCTGATGAGGTGATAGGCAGCTGAATCAGCGAGCTCCTGGTCAACAAATTGGTCATGAAAAATACTCAAAATGGATAAAACATTTAACACCAGGAAGATGGACAATGGAGACTAGACTTTAGCTCAAGAATTGAAATAACCAAACTGAATATATTGGTGAGATTACTGTATCTCTACCAGTCCTTACCCATACTTGTACCGCCAAATCAATTTATAGAATGCGATAAAGGGTTTTCGAGATTTATTTGGGAAGGGAAGCGGCCTAGGATCAGATTTATAAAACTACTATTACCCAAAGATAAAGGTGGTATGATGGTCCCAAACTTAAACGATTATTATTATGCAGCACAGATCAGGCCCATAGTTTGTTAGTGTGACCAGAATGATGCAGCCAAATGGAAGCCTATTGAAATGAAAAATGGGAATTATCAAATTCAAAAATTATTAGGGGATAAAGAATTATATGAGTATAACCAGTTAGACCCCATAACTTAATAAACACTAAAAATTTAGAACATGATTTTAAAGAGGCAAAAATTATAAAAAGAAACAAAAATCCTGGAATAGTTAGAATATGATACTAGATTCTACCAGAACAGACAAATTTAATTTACATAGAAAACATCATTTCAGATATCTACAGGCAAGGGATTACTAAATAAAAGACATTAAATCAGACAAAACTGTGGAGTAAAATGGAGTAATCAAAGTAATAATTGATGCGTATAAAGGAAAGATGGGATGGGTGATTTCAGCACTGCACCAAGCTCACTTAAAGAGAACGGGGAACTCGACTCTATATAGAAGAAAAATGGCTACGAGAACTTGAAAATGAGATGACAGAGGAAGATTGGTGTAATATCTGCAGGGTGCAGCATACTACCACCGGGTCAAGAACGTGGCCAGAGTTCAACTGGAAAACATAATTAGATTTTTTATAACCCCAAAGACAAAAGGGAGGTTTGCACCAGAACAGAACCAGTGCTGGATGTTATGTGGACAGAGGGGGGCGGACCATACACATATATTTTGGAGATGCCCAAAACTGAAGACATATTGGTAAGGAATATGGGAAATATTAAAGGAGGTCCTAGACTATGAGATACCCAAGACAGGCGTGGTTTTATATCTGGGAATCTGACGGAGGAAAACACACAGAGTCCAGATTAATAAAGGCGCTGCTAGCAGCCAGCTGGAAGACTGTAACAAGGCAGCGGCTCAGAGCTGATCCTCCTACAGAGGAGCAGGACGGGTTCACATATGTACTGAGGAGGCAGGAGGGGAAGTCCGGAGCAAACTGGGACAAACGGATTGAATATGAATGACACCACAGATCAGCTGATGGGAGAATTAGTCTGAGATCTCAGTGAGATCCCATTCATCTCCAACAGGACCCCCATGTCACTACGTCAAATTCCATTTTATGTTTTACTAATAATGTAAAAACCTTTTCCTTAATAAAATGTGTCAAAAAACAAGAAGAGCGGCTGAAGAATAGAACCCGTCCAGAGAAACAGGAAGTGAACTTTAAAACAGAAATCTGGATCTAAAACGAGCTTCAGCCACATTTCACCTGAATGATTATTGGTACCTTTGGATTCTGCTGCTGTGTGGTTACCAGTGGTACCAGATCCAGAACCACTCGTTCTGGTACCACTGGTTCTGTACCTGAGTAACATCTCTCCTTTCAGACTCATCTTCATCGGACCAACACGTTTCATGGGCCTTTTATAGCCGCCATGAGGAAGAATATGGTTCTGAATGTGAACAGAACCGTTTCATTTTAAGCATTTTACTGAGTTCTCACTGATTCACAGTTTTGTCGATTTATTTAAGCTATTTTTTAACCATTAACTTTTATTTTTTGGGTCTTTTTAATGAAAACCAAACAGAACTGATTTTAAAAGTAAAAAAGAGAAAACGTTTTATTTTTAGGGTTTACACAGAAGTTTCTGAGGTCAGTTCAAGTCCCTCTGGGTCGGTCCGGTCTGGAGCTGATTCCAGTTGAGGTCAGGTGAACTGGGCTCAAAGTGCTGCTCGGGTTCAACGGACTCCAACGTCAGCAGCTTCAGAGTGTTGTCATGGCAACGTAGGGGGGCGGGGTAAGCAGTCCTGGTTTGACGCCATCTCTACGTGGTTCTGCTCTTGGAGGCCGGTTCCGTCTCCTGCTCATACTCGATCTCCACGTAGGCCCGCTTCTTCTTCACTGCCGAGCCATTGGCCGGAGATTTGCCTTTAGACCCGGAGGCCTTCATCTGGACCTCCATCTCCTCCTCTTCCTCGTCTTCTTCTTCTCCTTCATTGGATTCGTCCTGCTCCTCCTCGTCGCTGCTCGTCTTCAGCTTGTTCATGTCCTGAGGGACAAACTCCAGTCAGTGACGTCCATCCAACACAATATTCCAGGAATTCCAGGATCTACTTCCTGGTTTACCTCAAAGTCGCTCAGGTCGCTCTCGTCCACTTCTTCTTCTGCCACAAACTCCCTCAGACCGACGTCCTGCAGACAGAAAACCCTTTCAGAATAAAATCCTGACATTAAACATCCCCCTGTTAAAGTCTCCTGCTTCATCACCTCATCCTCCTCCTCCTCTTCATCCTCATCCTCCTCAGAGTCCGACTCGCTCTCGGCTTCCTGCTGCTCCAGAGCTCTGTCGAAGGCGTACACCGGGAAGTTGTAGATGTCTCCGTACTGAAAACACAAACAGGACAAGTGAGTCCGACGGTCCGGATGAGAACTCCAGACGCAGTCGCTGATCCGTTCATCGTACCGTTCCCTGCTTCAGCCTCTCCAGCAGCTCCTTCTCGATGGCGTTGTCCAGCTGAGCGGCGATCAGAGCCTTCTCCTGCAAACAGAAACCAGGAAACAGTCAGAACATCGTCACTGAGTTCTGTCTGGACTTTTTTAAATAAAGCCTCCATCTTGCCTCCTTCCGCTTCTCTCTGCTCTCCACCTTCCTGCTCAGAGGAACCAACTTCCTCCTGGAAGAGAAAAACATCAAACATGAAGCATCATCCGGTTCTGAGGCAAATTTCCGATGCATCTCTGCAGAACTCACTGTCTCTTCAGCACCAGTTTGCGCATGCGGATCAGATACTGGGTGATTTTAGTGAATCTCTGTTTGCATTTGTGCCGGATGAACCGAGGCCAGTAGATCAGGTTCTCATCGATCTGCTCCAGAGCTTTCTCATAGTTCTTACTCAGCTTCACCTGGAGACAAACATTAATAGTGGATCTGAACAGAATCAGACGAGTTCTAGAAAAACCTGGTTCCATACTCTTAAGGCAACATGTTACTGAAGCCCCTTTTGATTCAGTTTCAGTCTTCAGTTCACACGGCCATCAGAATCTGAAGAACCTGAAGTCCAGACGTCCTGCAAGGATTTGTAGGTACTGCGACCAAAGTGGCCTCATTGTACGACGATGCGAGCTGAACGGTGGTTCTGTTCTACGACAGCAATATCCTGCTTTTTCCTTCTGACGGGAATCTACCAGAACCTTGTGTGAGAATGTGTTATGGTCTAACAGAACCAAACTGGAACATTTGGACCGCAGCTCCGAAAGGCAAGTAATATCAAAAAATAACAGCATCCAATAGAACACCAGAATGAAACATGGTGGTGGCAGCATCATGCTGTGGGGCTGTTTTCTGTCTAAATACCAGTCAGTTCTGACCCGAAACCTTTAGTGGTCTGTTAGAAAGCTGAAGAGTCTAAGCATATATCCTAATCAACAGAACATTAAAGTTCTGGAATGGCCTATTCAAAGTCCGGAACTAAATCTGACAGAAAATATGTGGGGTCACCAGAAGAGGGCTGTGGATAAGACACGTCCCCACGACCCGACACGTCCCCACGACCCGACACGTCCCCACGACCCGACACGTCCCCACGACCCGACACGTCCCCAGGCAAAGAGGACACATATAACCGAGTTCAGATGAGGGACGCTGTTGGACCCCTGATGAAGACTGAACACAAAAGTGGGATCAAAAGGTGGTTCAGTAAAGAATCGGGTTGAGGTTCTGCACGTCTACAACCAGGTAGCTACTTTTATCCCATCTAACAGTTTTCCAGCTGAGTTGTCCTGGATTAATCTCACACTGATGGAGGGAAAAGTTCCTGGGAATGATTTTAAAGGTTCCGGATCTGCAGCGAGGGACAGCCTGGGTCGAACCCGTCATGGATTTAACATGAACCTAAGAACCATAGAACCCATGTTGTATTCAGACCAAAACCAAGAAATGGCACAAGAACGTTTTTCAAGAAATTATAAAACTGCTTCCTGTTTTTAATTAAACTCAACTGATCCTGGAACAGCTGCTGGCCAAACAAATGTGAAAACATCCCATAATAAGTTATCCCTCCACATGTTTATGGTTCTGTAGCAAATCGGGTTTGTTTTGGGTCTGGCCAACAGATGTCAACAAGCCGAGTCTCGCTCAGCTTCATCGTGATGAAGATGATGAAGATCTCACCTTCTCCCACATCCTGGCAGGAAAAGCCGCTCTCTCGATCACCTTCATGTAGAGGAAACACTGACCTGGAACAGAAAACAGGCCCGTTAAACCTCCAACCCGGGTCGGCTCGGATAATCTGATCCTGGTGAGGATGATGATGATGGAGCGTCACCTTTCTCCTCCCTGATGGTGGCGTACTGACTGTTGGCCAGCGGGCAAGCCGAGCGGTTACACAACCCAGTCAGGTTGTACTCATTCCGACAGAAGTTCTGACTCTTCGTTCTGAGCAGAAAGAGGCACACAGAGGTCCATCACGGTTCTGATAAATCCATACGTTTTAGTACAAAATTTCAGACATCCCCAAACTGGTCCAGTAAGGTTCTGGATGGATGTCATACAGGTTTTCTCATTGAGCTCTAGGTTCTGATGCAGGTCCAAACACGGTAGCAATTCAAATTATTTCAACATTCGTCTCAAATTAAACAAGCAATGAAATCTGAGCTAAAAAAAAGAGCTTCATTTTTCTACAAATAAAGAAAATGTTCTAATAAGGATGGAAAACTGGACTTAAATGACCCAACGGGCCCTGCGGTATTTAGAGACGGTCCAGAGAGCTGGTATGGAAACAATGGTTTCATTATGTTATATTACCAAACTAATCAGAGAGGTTCTGCTATAAAACTGGCCCGGTTCTGTGTTTTCTGCTCCAGATTATGCTTGGCAAAAAACAGAGCCAATCAGAGAATGATCTGAGCAGTCTCCAGGGAGACTTTCTGACTCGTTAGCAAGCCTGGACCCGGTTCAGACAGTTTGATGAAAATGGCAGCAGGGAAGCGTGATGTCATCAACTCAACAGAACCACAGAACCAAAACTCAGGCGTGTTCCTTAAAGGTTGTCTCGATATCTGCAGATGTTTCCACTTTGGTTCTGTGGGACGTTTTCAAGAGCTCAGCTCTTGGCCCAGGAGGTTCTGCTGCTGTTGGGGCCAATCTGATTGGACGAGAGGCTGCTTGAGACGCTGAGCTCAAGAGATCGTCCTGAAGCAACAATCACCAGCAAACCTTTGGAGACACAGAAACAGAATATGGACCGATTCCTGAGGGAACCGAAGCATGGACTCGGTTTCTGGTTAAATGTCAGAAACCTTTGACCTCAGTGGTCCAGCCTGTTTTATCGTCGCTGCTGGTACCGACACAGAACCATGTTGCATTGTTATAAAGGATCATCTTCAGTTTGCTCTGGATGTCGATTCAACAGCTCAGGAGTTCTGACCCGGTCCGGTTTGAACTAATCAAGGTGTGTTTGTATGAGTCCTTATCTGCTCTGGTTGGATGTACCAGGACCGCTGAACATCTCAGAGGTTCAAACTTACTTGACTTTAAAGGAGCAGAACTGTTTGTTTCCAATGATGTTCCAGATGACCTGCAGGAGGCAGAATTTACACGTTAAACAGATCCACAGAGGACAGAAACAGTCAGAACCGGCATCTTCAGAACCTAGCTTAAAAAGCAGCTACAAGTCCAACTAGAGACCTCCAGAAGGCCTGGAGAACTATTACTCCAGATCCCTTCAAAGCCTGACTGTTTCTGATTCTAGAGTCCCGTCCAGAACTCCTGATCCAGTCCTTATTGCTTTCACGTTTTTTCTTCCAGTGATCCAGACATTCTTTAAGCTTAGAAGCAGGAGTCTCAAGAGGCAATGACCTTCAACTTCTAGATGCGTCCCTGATCCAACATCTGAATCACATAAATGGCTTGATACCGGGCCTCTGCAGAACTTTATGACAGGTGATTCAGCCATTGGTTTCAGGTGAGGTGGAGCAGGAATGCATCTAAAAAGATGCAGAACAGAGGCTCTTAAGACTGTAGCTGGAGACGGCTGGACCACAGAAAGGAAAATATGAAAGAACGTGGAGTAGATCAGGGGTTCTGGACGGGACTCTAGAATCAGAAACAATCAGGACAATCTTCAGCAGGAATCAGAACATCCTGCAGCAAACATAGACCGACTGAGGAGCCTTTATGGTTGTTAACTGGATCCACATTTTCAGTCCAGAAGACAAAGATGTAACACTTTATTCCCCCGAAATGAACTTCATACAAACCGAGTCGAACCTCCCACTAATAGATTTGTTTTCTCGAAATCCTTTCGAAATGCTTAGACTTTAACTATTGGGTTTAATAAACAGAACTAAGACAACAGAGCAGTTAACAACCAGCTTTTAAACCGGTGGCTAACGTTAGCTCGTTAGCTAAACAGAGCCTGTTGCTCATCGCAGAGGGACGGATCCAACTCACGTCGTCGTGCTGCATCCTGACTTCTTCTCCGGGCTCCTCACAGACTCAGCTGGCTGCTACCGATCCGGTAAACTGACGTTCAGAAGGCGTTCAGGTCCGCGGAGCCACATGGACCGTCAGGGAGACACCATCTTTGTTTAGGTGGAAATCTCGCGCAGCGTCAGAATCCCGTGTGAGCAAATACCGCGATACTTGCTCAACTTCGGGACTGCACTACAGTACTGCACACCGTCTATTATCATTAATGATTTAATGTGTTTAGTTAACGAAGAAAAATGTAAAATTTATTTAACATTTAGTTTATATTGTTTTGTCCTTAACGACATTCTGGTTCCATCTGACTTGATTTGTTCAGAAACAAACTAGAAAACCACAAGAAAAGATGACGAACGGGATTTTTGTCATTTAAACGAGATAAATTTAATCTTGATAGTAATTTCTACTGACTCTTATCTAGAAGATGTCCAGAAGATTCCTTTTTATGTTCACGTGAATAATTACATTTCAGTTACTTTTTCTGTTATGTTACAGTTACATTAAACTCTGCTGCGGATCAAGATCAGATGGTCTGAAGGAGCGTCGCGTAACAAGGATTAGGTCGCACCTTCTCACAGATAATCTGTGATTCAACCGATCATCATTTTCATGAACCGAAGGATCAGACGAAAACATGGCGGCCAGTCTTGTTGAAGCCCCGCTTTGACTCTCTGACTCACGGTTGCGTCAAACTCGCTCCTCATTCTCATCCAGATAGATCAACACGAAGCTCCGAAACAAACAAATGAGCGACATTAAGTCTCTGTGTGCTGAGAGCTCCAGATGTGGACGCTTAAAGAGGAGAGATTCAACAAATCAGGAGAGATGCATTATGGGAGTAATCATTCTAAACCGTATCTGAGGCGACATCTGGTGTCCAGAAGTGAAACTGCAGTAAAATTCCAAATTACAAATAAATAACCATACTAAAAACGTAACTTTAATCCCGAATACTTTCGTCATTGTCTTGACTTGTATTCTACTATTTTCTAAAGATGACGGTAGAAGAATATAAACTCTAAAAATTTGGAAAGAGCAAAACAAACTTTTGGTTTTGCAGCAAGATTTCAAAAGATATTCAGAAACGTGGATTCTGTTATCTTGGTATTATTTATCAGTTATTGAGCCTAAGTATTGGTTACTTCTATTTATTCTTATAGCATCTTATAGCAGTTCAACCCAAACCAATTTCAGCACAATGCAGTCAAATTCAATACAATTTTAATAAAATGCCAGTTTTCTGTTAAAGGAGGCTCAGATGGTTTCATCGAATGATTGACGTTGCAGCAATCTCTGGTCCAGAGTGAGCATGCGGCGACAGTGGAGAGAAACCAGGTGTGTGAGTGTTTCCACAGCAATGATCTGTTTGAAGATTTTCAGTCAGGTTTCGGAGCTCATCATAGCACTGGTGAAAGCCACCAATGATAGTCTTATGGCCTTAGAGAATGGACTTGATGTCATCTTTGAACCAGAGGCTTTGAAAAACAATCAGCTTAGTTTATAAGGAGGTCATCTGTTAATAAAGTAAAGAACATCTGTGTTATTTTTGATTAGGACATGTCATTTCAGTCCCAAAAATAAACAGGTTTCTAGGATTTCCTTTTTTCACCTCTGGAATATTGCTAAAATTAGAAATATCCTGTCCAGGATTAACGCTGAACACTAGTCCATGCATTTGTTACTTCAAGGCTGGACTATTGTAATTCTTTACTATCAGGATGTCCACAAAATGCAGTTAAGTGCATTTTTGGTAGATGAAACTTCTAAAGGAGCTACTGCCATTAATGTTTTACTTTTTCCCTTTCCCAACAAAAATACTCCTGGATTTACGCTTCGGGGGTTTTCCCCGGGTCTGCTTGTTCTCTCAAACCCCTGTCAGTCCCTAAAAGATGGCTTTCTCAACCCCTGAAATGGTTTTTGGGGTTTTGTGGAGGTTTCTTCTTGTTTAAGGGGAGTTTTCCTTTTTTCCCCCCCGTTTCCCCATGCTCTCCATTAAGAAAAAAAACTCTAAAGATTTTTCGTTTATTTTTTGGGGTTTTACAAACATGATTTTATGTTTTTTACAGATCCCGAGGAATTAAAAAAAAACACGGATGAAAAAAAAAAAGGTTTTTTTCATGTAAAATAGGTTTTGAGGGGTTTTTCACTTGGGTGTACAACAATTTGGGAGCTCAGTTTGGGGATCTGGAAAAAATCAAAATTTTCAGTCATCGTCACCCCCTGCAACATTTTTTACAAGTTACCTGTTTAAACTGTCCCCTTTTTGTTCGTTTGGGGGAAAGAGTTCTCGGGGTTTTCATTTTTTCCTTTTATCCAAAACCCCCAAGGGGCTCCCCTGGGGGGGGGCTAAAGGTACAAAATAAACCCAGGGGAAAAGAAAAAAAAAAAGCGGCACCCAAAAACCCCAACAGAAAAAGGGGTCCAAATGAAAAACCAAGACTACAAAAAATGCAACACAAAACAGTTTTAACAGAGCTTTTAGAACATTTCAGTAACACCATTTAAAAGAGGGGAAACCCAAAACCCCACAAGCACATCCAAAAACCCCAAACGATCCCAAATTTTTTTTTTGGAAAAAAAACAACCATTCATCAAAAAAGAACCCCGCTTTTTCCCCACAAACAAAACACATTTTGCAAAAGGGCGGCCGGGGGTTAGGGCAGGTTCATCATGGTTTTTTCGTTCCCAAAGGAAAACCCTGTTATTCCTTTTGAGGGAGCAGGGGGGTAAAGTAAACTTCTAGAAAACCAAAAGATTTATTTAAATGAGGCAAAATGTTTCAGAGCTGATAGCATGCATACGTAAAAACATCTGATGCACTCCAGAGTCAGAACACCAGACTTTCAGCTTTTTTCTCTGGTGAAAAGCCCATTTGGTTCGCACAATCGAGGATCGGACCCATGAACTCTTTAACTTTCTTCATAACTTTGGGGCACATCAGGACCATGGTGGGGGTATTTTTTTACGGGGCAGGCAAAAACCCCAAATAAATATCGGGACAAAAAGCGGTGAATTTACCCCCACCTCGGAATATTCAGACAATCCATGTTTAAGAATGTTCTAGAAGCGCTTAAATCCTTTCACCACTTAACCACTTTACATCTGCTCTGAAATTAGAACATGGAGGTTCTGTTTTTCAGGATCTTTCTAGACTATCTAGATGGGTAATGAAATAAAATCAGATTTCAGAATGCAGAAAAAGTTTTGATCACAGAGTTTTCGCCATGAAACATCATCTGTTGAAATAAAGGAATATAGATTATTGCCTCTGGAGCCGTTCAGTATCTATGTTCTGGGTTTTATATTATTATCAACAATAATCCAGAAAAAAATGTTACCTGTGCCCCCCAGGAAGTTAGATTAGTTCTAGAATTACGAATATGACTCCACAAACACTTTGATTTATAACAAATTTTAGAATCTGAACCTTAAAACTAAAAACAAAAGCTCTCTAATCCCCTAATAGACATTTTACATACAACAATATAATCTCTGAGGTTATACTACAGTTTCTAGAGCAGTGAGATATTTGTAGATGCCAACTTTTTCAGAAGCTTTATGTTTGGTCCTGATCAGAGTTTAAAAGTTCTGTCCCTGTTCTCTAAATGATGGCTGTACTCAGACATCCAGGGACAAGAGTACAAATGAGGGTCCTGCTCTAAAACTCACGGATGTCCACGGTCTAGAGGATAGGCAGAAATCTCTAGAATGTAAAAACAGATCCTGAAATAAAGACAAACTTGAATGTAGTCACTGATGCCAGGACCTTTCAGGACTGTCAGTTATCAAGCATTAATGTTCAACCTTTTATTTTCGTTGAATTTGTTATTTTAAGCAAAACATTGATGCGCTAAAATTCACAGGGCAAGAACGTAGGAACTAGATGTTTGAGGGGTGCAAAAACCGCATTAGGTCAGGAGACTGGGGTAGAACTACTACATCTGCAATATCTAGAATTATTAAACGCAGAGCAGCCTTCACCCTCAGCGAAGAATAAAAGTCACTTAATTTTAAAGCAGATTACAGTGAAAACACATAACATACATTCCAGATAGGTATCCTCCAGAAGCAGAACATTTTTTATTGGTTTTAGTGTTCTGAACTACAGCCCTTAGCATGTTCTAGAATCTGAACATATTCATGAAAAAACACCCACAAATGTTCAGGTTTTACTTTGAGTTAAAGACTCAGAACATAAACATTTTCTGTCTCACTGAATGTAAACGGACCTCAGAACAAACATCACAGAAATAAAAAACCTCTGGAGTCCAAAACAAAACTAATTAGTCCCAACATACAGTAATGTGAGGCTCCAGAAAAGAAGGTTTGAGCCTGAAAAAGATCTAACAGTTCTGGAAGCAACACAGCTGTGCCCCTGCTCTAGAACCAGAACACAATTTTTATTGAACTGTATATATAAAAATCCAGTAAACCCAATCTTAAAAAAATGCTTCATCTGAAGCTTAAATTTATTAAAAAGACATTTAAACCCCTGCTCCATACTGTTGATGCGCACACCCAACCAGATTAGCTCCAGATCCGAACCAAATCAGCTCCAGATGCAAACCAGATTAACTCCAAATCAGAATAAACCAGATTAGCACTAGATCCAAAACATTTTAGCTCCATATCCAAACTAGGTCAGCACCTGATCTAAACCAGATTAAACAAGTTTAGCCTCAGATCCAAACTAGATTAGCTCCAGATTCTGGGGTTTCTAGAGCTAGTTTTCCAAGCCTTGGATTTTAGGACATTCAACTTAAAAACATTTTTAACATTAGCACCCCGTCTTCATTTACTTGCACCCCCGCACCAAGCCAAACTGCTCTAGATATTTGGGCTTTGTGGGTTTTTTGGTTTCCATGTCTCAGAATTAACAGATTTCAATGTCAGCGAATCGAAACTAAAAACATTATTGCTGAGCTTTCTATGTTAAAATGTGCTCTTAGGACTTGCTCTGGGCAAGAATCCAACCTAAGGTGGTCTAGAGCAGGAGAAGAATGGAGACTGGACACAATTTGTGTTTTTTTTTGGGGGGGTTAACTGCATCTTCTAAGGGAACATGTTAGGAATCTAGATTCTAAACCCAGAAAGGCTTTAAACATAAAGCTCAGTTAGGTTCGAACAAAACAGAACAACAAAGCTAGAGCAATGATAACATGCTCTGGAACAGAAATGCTCTAAACCCAGCCAGCAGGAATGTTCTAGATTTAGTCCCTTCAGGCACACGAGATGTGGATCAGGCAACATGGCTGTTAATGCTTCAGTCGCTGGTTGTGTGAAATGAAAAAATGGGCTACATCAGAGACAAGGGCAGGATTTCCTTCAAACGCCCCCGACTGGATTCTGTTTCACAGATAGCTGCAGAGATCCAGAATCAAACAGGTCCAGATCTGTCAGCAGCACACAGGACTTATAAACCATCTTCATACCTACAAGATCGACAGCATCCTACAGCCGACCGGGAATGAAACAGCTTCCACAGGACAGAACAGACATGGAAGAACAGATAAACAAGGAGATCCGTTTGTGCCTTCTGATATCAACACATGATCACTGTACAACAAGGAACACTGTAAACTCTACAAGAGCAGCAGAAGAACCGAGCAACTCTAGATCGTCTCTGGATCAGCACACTGTGTCAGGAAATCCAGGATATGTTGATCTTGCTTTTCAGAAACTTTCAGGAAAACTTTTTCTCTCATTTTACAGGATCTGCTCCAGAATCTGAAACAGGGTAGAATCTGTTTCTGTAACCTTCCTCAGTCCAACGTTCAGAAGCAGATCCTGAAAATACCAGAGAGGGTCTAAAACTCGCTGTTTTTACGAAGTCATGATTGTCCACATATAGAAGAGAGGGCTGCAGGGACAGACAACATGTGGAAAACATTATAAAGTGGAATCATCCTGGAGTTGTTTATGTGCTGCTTCAGAAACACCAAAATCAGTTGGTTGGAGTGGAACATTAGAAAAGTTCAACAATGTCAAGCTCTTTTTGGCACAAATGTATTTACGCTGGCAGGCACCAAACATGGAAAACCGACCAACGTGGATTTTTTAACAATCAGAGGGAACATCTTCACTCAGCCCAGAAATGTGGACAGAGCTCCTCCAGCTGGGAGACCAGGATGACCCAGTGGTGCTTCCAGCACAAAAAGCAGAGCAGGATCCGGATCCTTTTCCTGATGCTGACTGCTCCTGTCTCGTTCCACCATTAACTCTGATGAGATCAGAGCCCCCCTGCTGCGCCAAGTATCAGAGGTCCAGGGGGAGCAATCATGATTTCAAGAAACGGGCAGAGGAGATCTTCCTCTGGATTCTGACTACAAGGTCTCCGGCTGGAGTCAAAGAATGGTGAAGCTTTGTAAAGAGTGATTTTGTGCTGCATTAATCTGGAAACCCAACATGAGTTCCAGCGGAATCAGTTTGGTCTCATTTTAAGAAAATCTGAAAGAACTGTGACTGATGACGACGTGGGACCGTTTCCCTCGTTTTAAGGCATCTGAAGAAAGTAAAGAACTCGTCTCTCCAGTCTCTGGATGTCCTAAAACTTGGCTGCTGTTCTGGAAGTCTTTCCGGTCTTAGGAGGTCTTGACCAGGTCGTAGACGTAGATGTGGAAGTCATCGTCGAATTTGATGAAGTAGACGGAGGGTTTGGCCTCCACCTGGTGGATGACCATTCCCGAGCGCTTCCCGCCGTCCTCTTTGGCGTACTCCACCTGTTTTCCGACCAGACTGTCAACCACTTCGCCGGGTTCCCGCTCTGCCGTCACGTTGTCGTCTGCACACACAAACACAGGAACCAAGGCAGACATGAAAATCTGGACTGAACCTCGTCTGGATTCAGCTGTGGAGATTCGGCCGACACTCACTGGAGTCGGGCATGATGCGCAGGTCTCCCTCCTTGTAGTCGTCCAGCAGCTGGTACATGTACAGAACTGGATCCTTCTCGTAGGTGATGTAGAACCAGGTTGTCATGATGGGGGCACGGGCCAGCACCATCCCCCTCCACTCCTCCTTGGGACCGTCTTCCGTCTCGAACATGTGCTCCACCGCCTTACCGATCATCGTCTCTGCTAGAAGCGAGTCGCTCACCCGGGCCTGAGCTGGAACACAAAGAGAGGGTGAGGTCAGACTCATTCTGCTCGGTGCTAGAAAGACAGGGAACCAGTCAAGGCTTCTATCTTGAATTTGAAAATTGAATTTGTGTCTGTAGCCCAAGCTCGCACATCCAAACCAGAACTGCTCTGCATTTTAGATCTACAGTCTGCGTTGTCTAGAATGTGTAGTTTCATAATTTAATTGATCCAAACTTAAATATGTTATTGTTTATAATTGTAGGCCTATAAATTCACACATATAAACTGGATCCATTCTAGAATCCTGGTTTTCTAGAACAATATTCATAAAAGCGTCACAGAAAATACAGGTTTGGTATTTAGTAAATCGAAGTAAAAAGTTGCTGGGGACACCAGTTTTTTGGTCATTAATCTAGAATGTGAATGTAAACACTGAAACCAGAAGGGTTGGTTTCCACGCCCTGCTTTCTCTAAGATGTTCTGTTTTTCTTATATATGCTGGGTCTTTTTCACACGTCCTGTTTCGGCATTTCAGATGGAATCCCAACTGCTGAAATTACTACATTGAATCAGGGCTGCATTGGACATCAAAGACAGGTTGCAATAATGGAAAGAACCTGTGTTTGACCTTTAACCTTTTGGATTGTTGCCTGAGTGCTAACATGTGTCTGTGTGGAGTAGGTGTGTGCTAATTTCTGACCTGGAATGGTAAGCTTTTCAAAGGCTGAGAAAGGTTACCCAACCGCACCGCCACGTCCCCCAATGCAGATCAAGCCCGGATGTGGACACCTCGGTGGTCAGGAGCCTGCACAAGCCCCCGGCAGCAGGGCCACCCAAAACCGAGGAGGAAGAACCCTCCCATAGCCCCCAATCTGCCAGTGAGGCATTAGCAATCTGCAGTGGCAGAACCAACAGAGGTAGCGCACCATGCAAACCCACCCCACCCAGGCTCCAGCTCATTCCTTAAAGCCCCCAGCCGACACAAAATAACTCAGAGAGACATAGCCCACCAGCAAGGAGCCCACCATGCCACAGGAGTAAATGAGGGCCATGCTGCTATCCCCTCCCCCATTGCAATTCATGCTGCTATGGTGGCAGATATGCATGTCCAAAGGGCATTCATACTGGAGCTGGAGGTTGAGTTGTAGAGACCCCACTGGTTAATGACAAGACCCCTACCACAATCTCAAAGCCTTAAATGTCTCAAATGCCTTGTGACTGAGGAGAGGGATGGGGCAAAACAAAGTGGGGGGCACTGTCAGGTCCCCCGACACCCTGTAGTTGTTGCATATGTTAGCCTAAATATTTGGATTTTAGAAGATCAAACGTAAAGGTCTCATTCATGAACTTGACCTAATGTGTTAAGATTCCTCTAGACAGAGATTCACACCAGATATGCTCTAGAATAAGAAGGAAATTGTTCAAATTGATTATTTTTGCCCTCTCTCTAGACTACTAATGCTCTTATCCAAACTAGATTTGGTCTAGATTGTTGGCTTCCAGATCTACAGTTTTTCAAGTCTACATGTTCTAGAATATGTAGTTTAGATTTTGGTAAATCAAATCTAAAAAGCTTGGTTTTTTTGCCCCCAATTAAAACTAGAATTGCACACAGCATTTCTCCATGTCAATGAAAGTTCAAGTTTGTATTCTGAAAGTTCAAATCTAAAATAGGTTACTCTGGATATTTGTTAAAATGTTCATTTTTGCCCTTAATCCAGACAATGAATTCACACATTCAAAGAACATTATGGAAACATCATTGTGGGTCTCCATATCTACGTTTCCAGAAAAACATTTTAGTAACCTAAACGTCACTGAATTGACAGGTTTGGATTTTGGTAAATCAAATTTTAAAAAGTCAGTTTGTGACAAAAATTCCTAATTCATTTTTTTCCTCTTCATATTTATAAAGTTTGTGTCCAAGTCTCTGATTTCTACAAGCTGTTTATTCAAATGTAATAAAATCCAAGGAAACAGTTCTATTAATAAACTGTTATATTATCCCTGAATGAAAGCTTTTAAAGCACACAGCCCATTCAGTCTGCTCTAGAATAATGTGTCAAATTATTCAAGAACCCGGTTGTTATGATGGGGAAGCCCGCATGTTCTGGAATGTGACTGGTTAACGTAATGGGATAAAACCTCTCAGGCATTGCTGAACCCTTTAGACAGACTTGGATCGGAGCCGTCAGAACATAGAAAATGTGCTGATATGTTCCGTGATAATCATTAAAAGAACCAGACAGATGCCTTTTTAGCTGAAACCAGGAGCAGAATGCAGAAGAAGCTGCGGCTCCTCACCCACGCGGTCGGGCAGCACCTCCAGCCCCACCACCCGCTCATCGGAGTACAGCTCCAGGCCGTAAACGCAGTCGAAGCCGTCGTACTTGATCAGGTACAGAGATGGGTTAACTGGGACCTGGTCCAGGACCGTGCCTTTCCACTGGGATGATTTAGCTGGTGGGATGAAAAACACATCATCACGGAAAATCCCACTCAGGTGGAATATCCCACAGTGTTTAAACAAGAAGTCAGAACTAAAACCCAGACACCGATTCAGACCTCTCAGCAGCAACTCTTCACATTCAAGGTTTTCTTGAAACCAGCTTAATTTGAAGATCAGAAGCTTTTACTTACTGCCCTCCTTCCAGATGTGCTGGATCCTGCAGCCAACGATGTTCCTTCTGGGCTGCACCAGTGTCTTACTGGGACCAACGCTGGTTCTCTGCTTCCTGCACGAATAGAGACCAGACAGATAAGAGAAAAACCCGCGAGTCCTGACTGATGACGTGTTTATGCTGTGTCTCAATCAGGCCCATATGACTCTGTTTGCAGGCGTTTACTCTAACTAGGACAGTTTAACCTCTACAGGTGGTCCAAAAGAATCAGGTACTGGGCTGACAGTGAGTGAGCAGCAGAAGTCCAAACGTCTGACTTCTGATGTTTAAGAGACGTTTAACAGACTACAGGAATGTCTGGCTGCTTGGAGCGTCGTCTTCCAGCTGGGAATATTAATGCTGGAGTCGGCAGAGGAGCTAAAAAAATCCTTCAACATCAGGAAACTTTGCATCTTTTACACTTTAATCTGATCTCAAATGAACAGATGAAATATTCTGTTTTTACTCACAAACAACATTTTGTTGTAAAGCTGCACAATAAATCAAATGCCTTCATCGCTGAGATATGAATGTGTGAAAAATCACAAACAATAAATATTGCTAAGATGCAAAACTTGGTGGTCGTGGATCTCCTGGAAAACCAGAGAACAACGGTTTCATTTCAGGACTTACTTGTGTGGATTCTTCTTCTTCATCATGTTTGCAGCGACGCCTGAATGTCCTGAAACAGAAAACAGAAATCCAGCATCTTCAGCTGCTGTCAGGCAGGGGGCGCTGTGTTCAACCAGAGTTCACAACCGATTCACCCTGAAGGTGACGTCAGCAGAACCTGCAGAGCTGTGCTGGGTTCTGGACAACAGCCTGAAATCCTGCTGATTCCAAACCGAAACTCGGCAGAAGTTCTGGTCACAAACTCACCCCCGTCTGCTCGGGGCCGCGTGGCCGCTGGGCTCTTAAATTGAGTCTTCATTCATCCACCTGTGAGGGGTGGGGCGTGGCGGCAGCCAATCAGGACACGGGTTCGAGTCTGGATTCAGATCGAGACGTGAGGAGGGAGGGAGGGAGAAGGAAGGGAGAGGGAAGGGAAAGGAGGGAGGAGGTGGTGGGAGGTGAAGGAGAACCAGGAATTAGGCTGAACCCCCGAGACGGCCCATTCAGGTCAGAGACGGTCAAACACCTGGAGACTCGGTTGTTGGACTCGAACAGGAAACAACGAGAAGATTTCCTGCAGAAACACCAGACACAAAAAACCCAGAAATGTAAAAATTCTACAGGATCAAATCTGAATTCTGTCTGATCTGTTGAACTCGACCTAAAATGTTCAGAACCGCCTCCATGAAGCATTGAGCTCTAAACATGTTTCTAAACATTTAATAAACGTACCGTACCTTTAGGAGCCTAGAATTAAATCTGAACATTAAAAACTAAAAGCAGCAACACTATGGAGTCATACAGAGAACCTGGTTCTGGAAACACTGCAGGTCCACCTTCAGGAAAGCCCCCAGCAGAAACACCGTGCAGGAAGTCTGCAGGAGGAATCGCTGCATGACAAGGTGACCGTTGACTGCAGGAGGAAGTCTGCAGCTGCAGCTGCGAGCAGCGCTGCAGCCTGAGCAGGAAACGAGCGGCTCCCTGCAGCTGCAGGCGCAGCAGTTCGGCTTCCAGGGTCAGGGAGGCCGCTTGTTTCCTGGAACTAAGCCGGTACCAGGCTCCTCTCCTCAGCAGGAGACACTCAGTGGACCGAGCAGCAGATGTTCTGGACATTTTCTCAGATCTGCAACTCAAACATTCACACAAGTTTCTGTTTCTCTGGAAAACTGCAGCTGCTTTCATTCCTACAGCCACATGTTTCAGACCCACAGATCCGTGATCCGCTGCAGCAGAGGTCCAGCACCAGGGTCCATTCACACAGCGGGCGTTCACAGGCTTGCAGCTGAATATAGGGGGCGCTGTTGCTTTATCGCACTCATCTCTTGGTTTGACAGATCAACGTCGGTCTGACAATGGATCAGAGTTTCTGAACGTTCTGATTCGGATAATTAAACACTGCAGATATAAACACCAGGTTCTGAACTATGAGACTTACTGGACCTTTTAACATCGACATTTATTGCTTCTTTGCACTAATTTTGAATATGCGTCTGCATGGAGCACGTGGTCATCAGTGGTCTGGAACATCATCTGCTCTGAAAGAGTTTGGATTTCCGGTTTTTACGGGACAGCTGAACAAACAGAGCGGCCCAAAAGGATCCGGTCTCACACTGCTAACGGCACCAAAATGATCTTTTCCTCTTTAATTTGTTTGTTAAATTTAAGATGTTTGGATCCTGAGTGGAAACGGTGGGTTTGATTGGTACTCCCAGCTCCATGTAGGAGAAACCCAGAAGAACGGTCCTGAACGTTCCAACAGCCGGCCCCAGATCCAGTATGACTGGAGTCCAAAAGAAATATGCAGAACTCTGGGAATAAACTAAACTGGCCTGCTGATATTTTCTGGCTCCTTAAACCAACAGAACCATGGTTCTGAATGGAGAGAAATGTGATGCTGTTGGTTTCCTTATCCTTCTGGTTTTGGATCTTCCAACAAGAACCGGATCAACTCAGCTGTGACGCCATTCCCAGATCAGGGTTAGTAGGATGTTTGTTCCTAGCATTGGCTGATGACAACCCAAACATAAAGATCCAAACGTTTCTGGTTCTGGTTCTGGTCAGATGAAGACTCCAGCAGCAGGTTGCAGCTTGGCCTTCATCAGGGTCAAGTAAACCCAGACACACCAAGAATGACTTCTGGTCTCCACCATTCCTGTTCTGGACATTCTCAGGGCTCATTGTTGAAGGTCCGGTTCATCAAAAACATGGTTGGATTTACCTGAACAGGCGTAGAACCTTTAAAACCCAGTTCATACTTTAAAGTACCTTTAATCTAAAAACAGGTTCAGTAAATCAAGTTTTATTTGATTGACTTGAAAACTAAAGCAGGTTAAACAGAATTCTGTTTTAATTTTTAATTTTAATTTTTCAGGATGTGACCCGAGAGCTTTTAAATTTAATCATCATCAGAACCAAACTATTAAAGTCTCGGTCGTTCAACATTAGTCCCGCGTTTGCTCCACAAATATGTCTGTTTTAAAAGAAATTCTCTTGCCCATAATTAGATAGCTGGAGGGACCCAGTTCTGGGCCGGCCCAGTTCTGACCCGGTTGCTCCCTGTCGGCGGCCGTGGTTGTAATTATTTGTTGAATGTTTCATTGCTGCACTTAAGTAAAAATAGTTGAGAATCTTTGAGTCACAACCGTTAACCCCAGAACTTTTAACCCACTGTAGGTTCTTCTAGCCTACACACATAGTCCTGATCTCATTTAAACGTTCTTCCACTTTGGTTCCAGGTAAAAAATAAATGTTAGAACATTAATAATAAACCTATTAATAATGGCTGACAAAGCCTTTTTAAACCAAAATCCAATGAATTAACGTGTGACAATCCTGCAAAACGGCTCCCAAAATGAGCCTGAAAACAACACAACTAACAGTCCTTGTTTACATTTTGACTTCAGATGAATATTTAGTATCAGGAGAAAAATGATGACAAGATAATTCCTCCTGCTAACCACATAAGGTCGCCAGGGGCCCCCAATGAGTCCGTTCCTGGGACCCTGCAGGTGGTGAGACCGGCCCTGCTGCGACTGGTAAAACTCACTAACCAGAACCTTCCAGCACCTCCAGCGCCCCCATGCGGCAGGGTGTGTTTGCTGCAGAGCTCCGAGGAGGACTTGCTGCTTGTTTTGGCTGCTGAGCTTGATGAAGATGTCCATCCAGAGGTCACTCAAAGTCTCCTAAAAACGCGCAGCTGCCACCCGGACTGCCGCATCACGCACACGGTAAATGTGCAGAAAAACAGCGCGCCGCAAACAGACTCCTCCCGCATCACGGCGGCCACGTTGCGCCACTATTTACAAAAACCCGCAGAGGCGCAAGAAAAGGCGCAAGCGAACAAAGGCAGAGTGGGGGGTGGGGGGTGTGCTGGGGGAGAAAACACGGCGCCGAGCTCGTTGCTCCGCAGGAAACCGTTGGACCGGGCCCACGGCTCGGTCGCGGCTCCGCTGCGAGGCCCGCAGGCCGCAGGTACTCACCGACACGGCGGTCAGCGCTGCCGCATAATCCCAATCAGCCGCCGAAACTCAGATTGATCCGCTCTGCCTCCGTTTGAGGCTCCGCTGCGTCAAGCTCGCTGCGCCAAAATGGAGGGAGGGCGGGAAAGTGTGGCCCGGCCTTTCAAAATAAAAGCACGGATCCTTCAGCAGGGCGCTGCTAGCAACACAAGAGAAACAACACAAGAAAGAAAACTATCTCATTTGGCCCGTTTTCCTCTGATCCAGGCTTTATCAGAACTTTATGAAAGTTCTAATGATCAGCAGTTCTCCTCCAGGTCATTTCTTTGGACTGTGGCTGCCCTTTTAGTCCTTTTTAGTCTTTGCTATTGATCAGATGGTTTGTTTGGTTGTTAAGCATTCAACGATGACCTCTGAACCAGTCAGACATAAATGATTCTTGAACTTGAATTCTGTAACCGGTGGGTTGCCGGTTCGAACCCCTGCTCTGGCTGTCTCAGTTGTGTCCTTCGGCGAGACACTTCACCCTCCTTGCCTGCTGATGGTGTTCAGCTGTGGCTACATGGTAGCTGCCATCCATCCATCACAGTGTGTGAAAGGGTGGAATGACTGACTGTGATGTAAAGCTCTTTGGGGACTTGATATATACAAATCCAGGCCGTTTACCATTGTCTCTGTCACAGAGGAGGCGTTCTTCTCCACTATCACCACATGCAGTCACATGGGCTTCATCAGATGGATAAACTTTGTACTTACTGGCTTTATAAACTGAATCTGACTGTATTGTATACGTATGACCTGTTCATCTTATAAAACGTCTTGTTATGAATTACTGTCATGTAAAAGAACCCAGAACTGAGTTGAATCTGACTTCCTGGTGCTTATACTGAAGTCTGCCTGACAGGAAGGCCCTGCAGGGGATAGTGAGGGGAGCTGAAAGGGTCAATGGAGCCTTTGTCAAGGATCTGTGCTGCGCTGCTGTTTGTTAAAAGATGTTAAAACACTGAGCTGCTGCCGACATTCTGCACTTCATCCCGTTCCACTTATATGTTGTCATCTATGTCCTTTTTTATGTTTTCAATCGTTTTTTGGTTGCGATGAAGATCCAGAGGATCGCTGTCTCAACATGCTGTTATTTAGACAAATAAGAGAAATGACAATAAACATGTCTGAAAACAGTTATCAGGAATAAAATATGGCATTTCTGATTAAAAAGATCATATTCACTGACCCTCCTCTCCATGCCCAGATCATCGTCAGCTTGCCTCTGAAACTCTTCTCCAACCTGAACCTTTCTGTCGACATAGTCATCTCTGATCACGTCCAGTTTGATACCTCCTTATAAAACTCTGAACATCTCCAGGTCCGTCTTCTTCCTTTGTGTTAGACCCACCTTCTCCAAACCATACACCCTAGCAGGTTTCACCTCCATCATGGACACCTGGCCTCTCCTTCCTGGAGCTCTGCTCCTGTCACAGATGCCTACTGACAGCCATATCCGTCCTCTTCACCTCTCTGTTCTCCAACTGTTGATTCGGATAATGACCCCAGGAGGTTAAACTCATCCACCTTATCTCACCTGGAACACTGGGTTAGGATTAAAGGTGTGGCCTTGGATCATATTTGTTCTTAATTGTTCAAAAGTTTCTGTTTTTATATGAACAATGTTCCATTCATCTCAGCACCTCCTACTGGGGTTGTCGATATGACTGTGTTGTATTATTCCGATAATATATTTCTGGAGATGAATTATATCTGTTTTTATTTTAGTAAAGTGTTTTGGGATAACAGTTGTTCTAAATATGTGTTATAATAAATAGATTTAATTGATTTAAATGTTATTTGCATATTTAGAAAATACTGAATTAATCTCAAAGAGAAATGAAATGTTTTTGAAACTCAAACTATATAAATTTCTTCCGAGTTGTAGATGCTGATGGCTGCGGCAGGGAAGGATCTCCTGTAGAGGTCAGAATTACAGCAGATCTGAAGAAGCTTCTGACGAAGACTCTGTTGATGTATGACAGACTGATGAAGAGGATGCTCAGGGTTGTCCATAACATTCTTCATTTTATAAAGAATCCTTCTTTACACAGTCATCTCCAGATGTTCTAGAGCAGTGCCCAGAACAGAGCCAGCTTACTTTATCAGGTCCCATTAACTTGTTCTACTGTTAATGTTTGCTTGGATGGAAGATTTCTGTTTAGTGTTTACAGCTGGGAAACAGATTTATTACTTTGACCGTTCAAAACTGAAAGAATCATGCATTTTGGTCTACAATATTATAATATATTATGTAATTTGGTTATAGTATCAGAATATTATAATTTTATAGCTAAGATTTTATTTTATTTTAAATGACATTAAAACTAGTAATGTAGGGTTTTAGCGTTTTGAAAACCTAAACAGGAACGCACCGTGCTGGGTTTTGTTGCGTTGACCAGTGCATGTGTGCAGGTTTGCACTGGAGCCAGAAATTCTTCCACCGCCGAGTCCCGCCTTTCTGCCACTTGCCAAATACTGAGTCCTGGTATATGTAGGCACCGGATCTTCCTGCCAAATACTGACTTTTAACCCTGCACTGCTTGTTGGCAAACGGAATTTTCAACAGTAGTTTCAACCGTTTTTTGTTAGAATTATTTACACACAATAACGCCTTTTTAAACAATCTTATCATGTTTTAAAGTCGCTAGGTTAATAAAACGGTCTCTGCAGTGTAGTGATGCTTCAGTCCAGCAGAGGGCGACTCGCTTTCTGTATTTACTGTTGGAGTGAGGCTGATCTGGGGTCAGACCTTCTTGAATTTCAAAGGCGTAACCAGCAGAGCTGGAGCTGATCCAGGAACAGCTAGGTTTGTGTTGTCTACAAACACAGCCAAAGCAGGGCGGGTTCTGCTCACGTATTCAACCGAGCCACTAAGAAAGCATCGCCGCCCCTCCGATGTACCCCCGTGTGAAAATCCAACCTGACACAAGGTAAAGTTACGATCAAAGCGGAGGAATTCTGGTAAAACCGAAAGCGGGAGGAGCGACTCCTGCAGACTTCACCACGAAGCGGTGTAGATGCGAACAGCACAGAAACGACAGAGCTTCATTAACACGGCGGGACACCCTGGAAAAGACAGAGAAACATCTGGAGGATGTCCAGGTCCGAGGACTGGAGCTGAAAGTCGTTACGGCAAGATGTGAGGCGCCCCGGGAGAAAGCGGAGACCGAGGCCAGCGGCAGGATGTTGGTCCGGAGCTCGGTGAGTGTTAGCCGGGTTAGCTCGGTGTGTGTTGATAAATTAAATGCCTCCCTGTTTTAATCCGCCGTTCCTGACAGATTAAACTATTAGTAGCGGCTAATTCAGATGAACGACCGTCGGGGTTTCTTCCGGTGCCGAAGTTAGCTTCTGGTTCGGAGTTGGCTCTTAATTAATTCCCAGTTTAGGACCCTGGATTACATCCGATTACCTCTGGTTCAAAACCGAAAAGACTTACCAACCTGTACTGGATCATTGGAGCCACGAGTCTGTAAAACTTCAATGAAAAAATAATTAAAAAGGCCAATTTGGAAGCAGCGTTGGCGGAACTAAAGTCCAGTTTTAAAGACCTGGACCGGATTATTCTGCTGCGCTGAAAACATGGTCATCTTTACTCTGTCTGAGAGAACTTTAAAAGGGTCCTTCAAGTGCTGCTCTGCCTCATTATAACTCGCATTTTAGAGCACAAAACCTGGACCAGTCGAACCTGGACTGGGTTGTTCTCCAGTTTTAAAACATGTTTAGCTAACGATATGTGAGACCTTCATGCAGCTTGTGAAAGAGAAGAGAAAGACCTTCTATAGAAAGAGGAACCGTACCTGGACCAGGTTATTCTGCACTAGGTTCTGTAAAATATGCAAAACTTTCATTCAGTCTGGAAAAGCACATAAAAATGATTTTGGCTTTTTGTATTAGAAATGACCCGTCAGACGTCCAGAACCTGGACTGGATTATTCTGCATCTATTAAAAGATTCTCAGTTTGATCTGTTTGATTTACACATCAATAATCATCCGTAGAATAATCTGATCCATGTTTAAAGTTCGCAGTTCGGCCCAGTCTAGAATGGGTCACCAGTCAAAGCATCTGTAGTCAGATCCAGTCCTGGATGTTGATTCTTTTGGGTCAGACCTTTTCTGAAGTGGTTGAAGGAGGAAAACACAGTTTGATCTCTGCAGATGAACCTGGTCCAAGTCCAGTCTAAGTTTTGTGGTTCTGGAACCGATGAAAACACCTTAAAAAGACATCGACAATGAAAGGAAAGTTTCATATTTGAATAAATGTGTTTTTTTTTTGAAGAAGCTGGCGGTAGAGGAGAAATATTCTGATCAGATTCTGATCTAATGTTAACCGGTCCTTAAAAACGGTCCAATTGACTTTAAACTGCCCAGCAGCTATGAATCAGATGCCAACTTCAGCCTCTTGTTAACTAGCCATTAGTTCTGGGTACTGATAACACTGGGTCTCCCGCCTCTAACCATCAACTGATACTGGTTTCTGTGGGAAGGGATAACTACAGTCCGTTTCCCAGTTCATTTAAACCAGCTGGACCATTGTAGACACACAGCACCCAAATAATGGCTTTTCCTGAGTTTAATCGTGGATTTATTAAATATGAACAATAATCTGGTGTTGCTGCACATTGAAATGGTGTAAATAAGTTACCCATGTGTCACTTTTTCATTTTTCTCTTGTTTTTACCTTTAAACATGAACCATAAAAGTAAGTGCACCTTTGGTGTTTCCATCGGTTTAGAGGGGAAGCATCTTGGATGGATGTATTGCTGAAATGATCATTATCAGTCTGAGCCTCTCTATACCAGCAGGAGTTCTGTCAGTTTGATGCTCTGGCGCATACAGATGTGTGTTAGCATGATGCCAGGGTGGGAAGACATCAGCAGTGACCTCAGTTAGCAGGTTAAAGGTCATGACACTGAACCAGCATGGCTGTCTGAAGGACTTTTAAGGACAAAGCCTCTTCTTGCTGAAAACAGGATGGCAGCAGGACTCAGGTTAGCAAAGCTGGGTCCGAAAAAGGAAAAACCTGCTGGAACGATCATGATATGGGCTTATGTTGCAGCCAGTTGACCTGCGCATGAAGTCCTTAGTGTACCAGAGTGTCCCAGAGCTCAGCCCGGTCCACATGTGGTGATAGGACCTTCAGAGAGCGGTCCAGAAGCTCATTGAGAAAGAAGGGTTGGACCAAAGCTCCTCCACAGCGAGTGGAGGACTGGATAATAAACCACTGCTAAATGAAAATGTGCAAAACTCTGTGAGGAAGAACACCTGAACGCAACACTAGGAAGGTTGGTTCAGACTCTGGAAGCCAGAAATGGGTTTGTTGGGGGACGTTGGCCCAGTTCTGACCCAGATCCTAAAGCTCAGTAGTCAGAACATCATGATGAACATGATGTATGTTTTTCTGATCTTATTCAGTCCCAAACATTCAGAGCTCCACCAGGACGTTAATATTTCCCGGACGGAGCCCCGGCCAGCGCGCAGGAGACCCTCGTGCTCCAACCAGTCCGCCGTGCTGCTGGGAGTTAGAAGCCTAAAGTGAAAACCTGCTTTTCACTTCGAATGTTTCCTCTTTGACTTGACATCGTTTGACTCAGGCGATGATGTGAGACATATGTGACTCTCTGCATTAGGTAGCCTGTTGAGAGCCGTAATGTTTTCCGTCTCTTGAAGAGTGAGTTACTCCTGCCGGGCTTTTCGGATCTAAAGAGTTGCTGCATTGGACCTGCAAGGTTTCTGTATTTCCTCCCAAGAAAAAGGATGTGAAAACATGTTTTTGTCTAAATTAAGGTGATTTTATGGTTCCTTTTTCCAGATCATGTAGCCAGCAGAACTTCTAACTAAATCAACACGTTTACAGCCGATCCATCTGATCGGTACCAGAGATCGGCAGCATAAAACCCGATCGGAGCATCAGTCTTAACAAGCTGGAAGTCATCAGGAACCATCCTGAAAACTCCTCGGTCCTACAAGTGTTGCTGGGGTTTCTTCTTCTCTGTGCATCCAGGATTTCCTGATGTTTCCATGTGTTCCATCAATGAGCCGCCTGCCTGCTTCCTCTGGACCATCCCATGTTCTGACCGTGCTGCAGGGTGCATGATGTTGGACAGTCGAGTGATTGAGGGATGGATAGATAGACAGATATTGTGATGATGATGATGATGTCAGTTGCTATAAATTACATCTCCAACTCTCTCTGTGACCTTCAGCATCCTGGGCAACCTGGCCAGGTGTGATCATCTCCATCCAGCAGCCTGACTGTTTCTTCATGCAAACCGTGAATTCATGACATCTTCAATATAATAGCCAGAAAATCTTGCATTTCAAACACTCCTGTGTGATTTTAATATGGCTACAGGTGGTTGAAGATGCATAACGGCAGGATGTTGAGCAGCCCCATCATGCAGGTTCTCTTAACTCCTTGGAAGCATGCAGGACTTCTTCATGGTGTTGAAGAATTAAGGAATTAACTTCTGTCATTTTCCAGGTTTGAGTAAGTTTTGAAAAAAGGTCAATGTAAAGATTAAAAGCTAAACCTCAGATTTCCAACTGATCTGCTTGAACAGGTCAAACCTTTTTAAATAAAAGCTGAAGCATGAAGACATTCAGCTGAGGAATAACTGATCAGTCAGAATCAGCCGTTTTTCCCTCTGAAAATGAAAGGAAAGAAAAAGGAGACATCAGCTTTCTGAATGACAGGTAGGGGGCGCTGTAGATAACACCCTAAACCAGCGGATCACACATAAAATCAGCTGATCAGAACCACAAACATTTCCCCCAAAACACACAAGCAAACCGCCATGAAACAGCGGGTTTGGTTCTGACATTTATCGACGGTCCTCCAGAGAACCTGCAGGAGCAGAGAGCAGCTGCCCGTAATCAGACTGCCTTCATCGGGTCAAACTGGAGGAAGACCTGCTGAATCTACGGGGCACGAAGATCCAACATCCAACCTAAAACTAACTTCACCGCGGTCAGAAGTCCACGGTTCTGGGCTTTAAAGTCCTGGTCCTCCTTATTGCCATGGAGGAGACAAGAACTTCATCATGTTGACTTCTTCAGTCAGTCTCTGGAGCTTCACCATCCAGACTGCAGCGTCTCTCCTCTCTGCTTCTCCTGCCCCCCACATCAGAACCTGAGCCTTATTCTGGTTCTGGCTGGGCTGTGGTCCAGATACGTATCCCAGTGGATCATTTTATACATAATAACAAAATTTATTTTCTATTTATTTTAATGGTTTTATGCAGATTAACGTGATGATGTCACACAGTAACGTCAACGGCACCGCTGCGACTACACTGACAGCTGGAGGCGGGGCTTCAAGCCAGAACCCAACTGGTTCTGTACGGAGTGGAGCGGAGCCAGTAGAAATGGGGCCTTAGATGGACCTGTTGGGATCGGTGTCCTCCAGTAAACTTCTGGCCGCAGCTCTAATTCTGTTAGCTGACAGGAAACGGGCCCCGGGCCTGAATATCAGGAGATGGTTGTAATCAAACCGCTTCTGAAGTTCTGCTGGGTTCTGCTGGGGTCCATCTTCTGAGCAACGCTTCAGCAGATGAATAAAGTTGGATGCAGACATTAAAAGGCTGGAAGATGGGAGCTTGTTGGATCTGCGGTGAAGAACTGTGGTGGAAGTGGTTCTGATCTGTGGTTCTCTGCTCTCCACAGTTCGGTCGAACCCGAGCCAGAGTGACCCATGCTGTGGTTGTGATCTTTCTGGAGTTCTTCGCCTGGGGGCTGCTGACCACACCCATGCTGGTGGTGAGTAAACGTCATGTCTGTGATCTGTGTTGCTGCTTCATGTGTGGGAAGAGGAAGCTGCTGTGGTCTGGATGGAAGAAACGTCACCGACCTCCTGAAGGACCTCAGTACATCTCCTCCTGATCCCACCTTCCTGGTGCTGGAGAGCTAAATGATCCGATTTATCTGGCTGTCAATCTCCATCCCAGAACCTGGGCTCTGTCTTGCTGCAGCAGATCTGTGCAGCTCCCTGCTGAGGTTCCTCTGTGTTCCTGATGTTCTGAACCAGGAACCTGTCTGACGTGTGAACATGTTTTGAACGTTACATATCTGTCCCCTCTGTGTTGTTTCAGGTTCTCCATCAGACGTTCCCACAGCACACCTTCCTGATGAACGGCCTCGTGCACGGCGTCAAGGTGAGAGCTGACTCACCGCTGCAGCTGCTGCACACACGCTCTGACCTTCACAGCTCAGCAGCTCTCTGTGATGAACTGAAGAGGAAGAGGAGGGGAGCTGTGGTTACTGAACCAGAACAGGAAGTAGCAAGATGCTGTTAGCACACGTAAAACAAACCAAAGGGAGCGTCGTCTTTGCTAGAAATCAGCATCATGGCCTCAAAGTCTGAGCATGAGATGCAGAATCCTGCAAACTTTGCATCTGAACATCTGATCCAAACGTGTGTTTGCAGCACAGGGGAAGAACGGTTCCGGTTCTGTAATCTCCAGTATCGGCTGCAGCCTGAGTGTCTTGTTTCTGTAGACGCCTGCGGTACTGAAGCGTTCGACCTGCTGGGGTTTAGCTCAGGCTGCCTCCTCCTTGTCTTCTCCATGCAGCAGGACAGAGGAGTTCCTCCTCCTGAGGAACCGGGCCTCCAGCCGCTCAGCAGGAGAAGCTTATTTCAGCTCTTTGGTTTCATGATGTCCCTCTGTTGGTCAGTAGCTTCAGCTTTCTGCTCAGATCTATGGTCAGAAGCTGTGAATTGACTCGATGCTGAACGGCGACACTGGTGGAGGGAAAGGAGCAGGAACCCAGCTCTCCCTCCGGTTCTACAGGACCAGAGTAGGTCGTGGTGACGGGCCTGAATACAGTTTGGGGATTTATTAGATTTTCTAGATCTAATAAATGTTTTTATTCTTATTGTCTTCAGGGGAGTTCATCTGGATAAAAAGGTCAAACAGTCACATTAAAAGGCTGATTCGATGCGCATCGGGTCAGATTCTGACGGGTTGTAAATAAATCTGATCCAATAGGAGGTTTACTTGGACTTCATCTCATGATGTCGTCAGTGTCTGCAGGATCCTGAGCTCTAGAAGCCTCCACCTTTAGTTTTCTGCTCTCAGTCAGGCAGCTGCTGCATCTTTTCCTCTTTTATTACCGGGTTTTATGTTACGACCCGCTTACCTGGACACCTGGACCACAAACCAGGCCCGCTTACCTGGCTCCTTTTAACGGTTGTATTTTTCTTCCTGTTCCTCTCAGGGTTTCCTGTCCTTTCTGTCGGCTCCTCTGATTGGTGCTCTGTCGGACACCTGGGGCAGGAAGTCCTTCCTCCTCATCACAGTCTTCTTCACCTGCGCCCCCATTCCCTTCATGAAGATCAGCCCCTGGTGAGTCCAGCTCTGTTCCAGAACTCTTCGCTGACTGTTGGACTGAACGGATTTTGGGTAAACTAGAAACGCACCAACCGGGTCGGAGCTGCTGACCAGAACCTCAACATGTCAGAGGGGAAATGTGCTGGTATCGGTTCTGAATCCAACCAATGAAATAATGAACTCAACATTCTCAGCATTGATGCATCAGAGTCGTGTTGCTGGTTGATGCGTTTCTAGACCCAAAATGGTGGACGACCAACTTTAGATGCATTCACTGATCAGGAAAAAATCCGATTTTTCAGCGTCTGACCTGCAGACCACGGACCAGAGCTGATTAAGGTTTGTTTCGTGTTTTCTGATGTTTCTTTGTGGGTTTTTTGGTGCGTCTCTTTGTACCAAAATGTTTGAAGTTCTTCAGGTTCTGAAGAAATGAAGCAGAAATGTTGCAAATGAGAAGCTGGAGGTCTTAAAGAAGCAGCAGAAACCTCTGATGTTTAATGATCTCCTCCAGATGTGACGTCAGTGGAGCTGGAGCCCAACTAACTGGAGGTGTTTGTTGCTTTATCAGACGCTGAGGATGTTCCTGTCAGACCCAGAAGCAGTTTGTTCCTGGAAATAATTCAGACATCGGATCAGATCCGGTTACTGCCTCTATGGTTCCTGCTGCTCGACCACAGCTGATGGCAGCAGCTGGGAAGATTTGTTCTACACTGATCTGATCATCCGGCCCAGGTTCTGCCCGAGGAGTTTAACGGGTCACACGGTCCTCATGTGAGCTGCTGAGGACCAGAGCTGAAGGCATCACACACCCAGCTCCCCCTGCTGGTCTCTCAGAGCTCTTCATTGAAGGTCCACAGAGCAGATGCTTTACGTGTTTCTGAGAAGCTCTCCATGAAACCTGAGCAGCAGAGCGTTGAGTTTCCTCCAGTTCAGCGTTACTGAGAAGCTGATTTGGGAGCTGGAGATCGTCTTTACTGTGAAGCTCATCATCTTCATTCTGCAGCCCGGTCACCATCAGAACATCAGCTGATGTTCCATCACATGGTCTGAGTCAGAGCTCCTCAGCAGGGTTAGTGGAGCAGGAAATCAAATGGTTTTCTGCCTAGACACCGCGACTCCCTGGATCCATGTTCTGGGTCCATCTGCAGTCCACTTCCCACAGCTCAGAACCGAACATAGCTCAGGGTTCTACATGGTTCTAAGATGGGGGGGTCAGAGCAAACATCAGAGAAAATACTCTACAGTTATTAAACAGCCCAGTTATGTCTTTAAAAACTATTTTTCACAACATGAGGCATCATTTATCTGCCTCCATCTTTCCAACAACCCCTGGACCCGGTGTCTGAGAACAGAACCGGCACCTCAGGCGTTATTAAAGGTAAAAGAATGCAGCTGGGCTGTATGGACCGGTGGCGCTGAGCAGAACTATACAGACTAAGCAGACTGAGTGGAACATGTTCAGTGTGAACATGAAGTGGAACCGAACTTCTGTCTCCCATTTTTGTTTTCTTCAGTTAGTCTTTTGGCAATTTCTTTGAAGGACCAGTTAGGTCCATGTTTTTAGCTGTAGTAAAGGCCAGTTAAAGTATAAAGAATAACAATGAAGAAATAATAAAATATCAAACAAGGAAACAGACCATGCCTATCTTAGCTGAATAAACAAAATGTACATAGTTGGATTTTACTCATTTATTAAGTGATTGTTTCCTTTGAACAATGAAGTTACTTTTATGTTTCAAATTGCTGAAACGAAAGAAAAATGCACCTAGCAAGAGAACTGTACTTGGTGAACAAAAGTGCTAAAAGGCATTACCTTCATAATTTAGAAACTGTAGCTCAATGGTTCACAGCCCTGGTCCTCAGGGACCCCTTCCCTGCAAGTTTTAGATGTGTGTCTGCTCCAGCACACCTGATTCAAATTCTGACATGACCTCCTATACAGGCATCAAGGATGGAGGGTCAAACTGGACAAAATTAATACAATAAAATCATCATTAAATAAATAAATGTTGTGAATGTCCCATGAGTGAAGTAAATGTAACATGAAAGAAAAGTTACATTAAATGTGCCATTAAATTAAAGGTACCATTTATTTATTTAATACATCATTAGAAACAATAAATGTACCATTATATCATGAAATGGACTATTATGCAATTAATAAGTATAATTTTAAAGACCACATGACGTAATTAGTGGTACGCTTAATATTTAATGATGTATTAAAATAAATTGTACATTTAATGGTACATTCAATTTTTTTCTATTTCACAACGTATTTATTTAATATCTTCCCCTGATGAAGCCTTTCCCCTCTACTGTGGCAAAAGCTTTTAAATCTTTAGTGCACATGGAGCAACGAATGAAGAGATGCAGCTGATTCAATCCAGAATTTGCCTTAATCACTGCTGTACTTGATTACGACTAAACACGTTTAACAAGCAGCATACTGCGTGTTAACAATGCTACATTCAACTCTCCTGAACTTCGGTAATATTTGCGACTTTCCTGTCAGCTCCATGAGTTTAATAGATAAGTCCTAACTTCTGACTTTAGGTTGCAAATCCAATTTCACCACGTCCAGTTCTCCACCTGCGTTTGCTCCCTCCATTCTGAACGCAGGTGGAAAACATCGATAAGAAGCAGTGTTGGCTTGTGGGTCATGTAGTTCGTTTGACTCGCATTATAGTATAGCCTTCTTGGAAAAAAACTACACAATGGCGGCGTCGATCCAAGTTTTTTTTCCTTAAAGTTTATAACAAAGTCTCAGTTTTACATTTCCAAAGACAATTGATCCGAGTTTATTTTCCCTACTATTGGTTAGCTCCTGCTCCCGTCTGCTCCCGTTCATTTTTTATCCTGTACCGTCCCAATCATGTGATCTTTACTGATGCTGTTTCCCGTCCCGCGGGATTCAATCCCGTGACCCGTGGGATTCCCGAAAAAATGTCAGCCAGAATCACGATGAGGGGAACATCTGTCCAGCTGAGGAACTCCAGGCAGGAGATGATCAGGACCCATATATCATCATCAGCTATAATATATGTTGTCCTGGTAACGAGGACAGCAGCCCTCCCTCTTGACCCGACCTGCTGCTGGTTCTGATGTTGGTTTCCTGTCTGTGTTCAGGTGGTACTTTGCTCTGATCGCAGTCTCGGGAATCTTCGCTGTGACCTTCTCCGTGATCTTCGCCTACGTCGCCGACGTCACCGAGGACCACGAGAGGAGCACCGCCTACGGACTGGTAACCACAACCAATCAAATGGGTCGACAGATGGGCAGAACTTCACTGCAGCTCCGTTAAAGGAGTGGGTTCTGATGCCGTTTCCTGTTCTAATAAACCTGGTGACCAGGAATACCTCAAGTTACAGAGCTGATTGGACCATTCCGGTTACAGCAGATCTGTTACTCTGAAAAGTTCTGTTTCAGATTGTTTGATCATTTATTATTCGTGTTCGGATCACAGATGGTACCGAACTGTGTTAGTGAGAGACGTAATTGTTGCAGAAAACCCAGATTCTTTGGATCACTCCTCGGTGTGCCTGTTGTTACGGCTAAAGTCTTCCAAAGGACCCGGTTCTACCCGGAATCAAACAACAAAGCAATTCAATTCAATTCAATTCAGTTTATTTATATAGCGCCAATTCACAACATGTCGTCTCAAGGCACTTCACAAAAGTCAGGTACATACATTCCAGTTAATCCTAACCATCTAACAATGCAGTCGGATTCTGTTATTTATTCAAACTGGATAAAAAGTTTTTCTATCTAAGGAAACCCAGCAGATTTATCCAGTCAGTGACTTGCAGCATTCACTCCTCCTGGATGAGCATGTAGAGACAGTGGACAGTCACTGGCGTTGACTTTGCAGCAATCCCTCATACTGAGCATGCATGTAGCAACAGTGGAGTGGAAAAACTCCCTTTTAACAGGAAGAAACCTCCAGCAGAACCAGAACCAGGCTCAGTGTGAGCGGCCATCTGCCACGACCGACTGGGGGTTAGAGAGAACAGAGCAGAGACACAAAGAGAACAAAGAAGCACTGATCCAGGAGTACTTTCTATGGGAAGGAAAAGTAAATGTTAGTGGATGTAGCTCCTTCTTTAGAGAAGAAGACGGAGCTAAAATAAGGAAGATAGCTCAGGATAACCTAAGCCACTCTAACTATAAGCTTTATCAAAAAGGAAAGTTTTAAGCCTAGCCTTAAAAGTAGACAGGGTGTCTGCCTCACGGACTAAAACTAAAAGCTAAAACAGAACCGGGATCAGTCATCAGAGCTGCTGTAAAAACCCAATTCCTCCTCCCTCCCAGGTGTCTGCGACCTTCGCCGCCAGCCTGGTGACGAGCCCGGCCATCGGCGCCTACCTGTCGGCCCACTATGGAGACAGCCTGGTGGTGCTGGTTGCCACGGTGATCGCAGTAGCCGACATCGCCTTCGTGTTCTTCGTGGTTCCGGAGTCGCTGCCGGACAAGATGAGGCTGTCATCGTGGGGGTTCCCCATCTCCTGGGAGCAGGCCGACCCCTTCGCTGTGAGTTCATGTAGGACTTGGCTTCAGAACCTGTAGCGCTTACAGAACCTGAGCTGCACCATCAGCACTCAGTGACTGACATATCGGTGTTCTGACGTACGTTTCTGATGATGGTTTGGTTTCAGTCTCTGCGGCGCATCGGGAAAGACACCACGGTGCTGATGATCGGAGTCACCGTGTTCCTGTCCTACCTGCCTGAAGCCGGACAGTATTCCAGCTTCTTCCTCTACCTGAAACAGGTAACACACACAGTCAGACACACACACACTCTTGTTTTGCTATATGTAGTGAGGACCATGTGTTGACTCCCATTGACCTCCATTCATTTTCAGTCATTTTCAACCCTTTCTATGCCCTAACCCTGACAATAACCCTAAACCTAACCATAACCAGTGCATGCCTAACCCTAACCTTAACCTAAACTCAATTCACACCTTAGTCCTAAACCTAACCGTTAGCAAAATAGGTCGTGAGGACCAGCAAAATGTCCTCAATTTGGTACCAACGGTCCTCAATTTGATGGTAAAATCGGGAAAATGGTTCTCACTGTGATGCCAAGACAGGAACACACACACACAGTCAGAGTGTAAGCTGAGCTCCTGAGGATCTCATGAACCATCCTGGTGAACAAACCCACCAGATTCCAGGTAGCTTCTCATCTCCCTCTTCCTCTCTGCTGGAGGTTTCCTCTTCATGCATGTCTCTTCTCCAGGTGATCCAGTTTTCTCCAGAAGCCATCGCTGCCTTCATCGCCATGGTGGGAATCCTCTCCATCGTCGCTCAGGTACCTCCATGGATGCTTTCAGCCTCATTAGAAGCCATGTGTTCACAGCAGTTGTTTCTGGGCTGTGGAGATGTTGTGACTCAGTGAGGATGACGAGTAACAGTGCCTTGCAAAAGTATTCACCCCCTTGGCTTTTTACCTATATTGTTCCATTCCAACCTGTAATTTAAATGCTTTCAATGGATCGGCTCTAAGTTGAGGTAAATTTAAAAAAACGTGTGCATATGTATTCACCCCCTTCACCATGAAGGTATCTAAGAGTCTCATGATCCGCAGTACAAACACAGCTTCTCTGAAAGGCCCCAGAGGCTGCAGCACCACTAATCAGGAGGCATCACACTGTGAAGACCAAGGAGCTCCAGGATGAAGTCAGGAACAAAGTTGTTGAGAAGAACAAGTCAGGGTAGGGTTATAAAAATATCCAAATCTTTGATGTTCTCCTGGAGCTCCATCAGATCCATCATCTTCAGGTGTGTGTGTGGGGGGGTTCCCAGTAGAACCTGTCAGTTTGCCTGTGATCTGAGACCAAAACAGAGGTTCACCTTCCAGCAGGAAAATGACCTGAAGCATACTGGCCTAGTCAAAGTCCACACCTCAATCCAGTTGAGAATCTGTGGTTAAACTTCAAGGTTGCTGTTCACAAGTGAAAACCATCCAGAATAAAGGAGCCGGAGCAGCTCAGCCTTCAGGAATGGGCAGCTATCCCAGTGGGAAGATGTGAAGAGCTCCTAGAGACTGATCCAAAGCCACCTGCAGCTGGAACTGGTTCTACAAGGTTCTGACTTTATGGGGGTGAACAGTTATACAGGCTGACTGTTTCTGTTATTTTGTCCTGTTTGCTGTTGGGATGTTCAGTAACTGAAATGGTGACGCCTCTCAAACAAACCATTTTAATTCCAGGATGTGAGAAAAAGATCCAAGGGGGTGAATACTTTTGCCAGGTTACAGCATCTGACCTTTGACCGTTTGCACCATGTGTCCACACCTTGTTTCAGACACTAAAACGGTCCCGTCTTGTTCTTCCTGTCAGACCCTCTTCCTCAGCATCCTGATGAGGACAATTGGGAAGAAGAACACGGTTCTGCTCGGTCTTTGCTTCCAGCTGCTGCAGCTGTTCTGGTACGCCTTCGGCTCCGAGCCGTGGTGAGTTTCTGATCCGTTGTTGGGTTTCCTTACAGGATCCTGTTCCTGGTTTTTACTGTTTGATGTGGTTCTGTCCCTGCAGGATGATGTGGGCCGCCGGAACCATAGCAGCCATGTCCTCCATCACCTTCCCAGCTGTCTCTGCTCTGGTGTCACACAACGCGTCAGCTGACCAGCAAGGTGAGCACACCTGGTTCTGTTCAGGGTCAGCAGGACGGAGATGGTCCAGTTTTCTCCTGATGAAACAGTCTGTTGTTCCTCTGCTTCCAGCCAGCAGCTCACATCAGATCTGCTGGAGTCAGTTTAGCTCCTGATTTAGACCCTGACTGTCATGGTGTAAACCCGGGCTCCCAGCCTCCGGTCCTTCAGAACCTGTTGCTGTTCCATTAATTTGATTTGGTTTGCAGAAGCAGAGACGTGTCTAAAAGACAAGAGCTTGAGACCCTTGGTGTGATTTTTCAGGAAGAATCCAGCTGCTATCATAGCAGCCAATCAGCTGTCAGTATGCTGTGTGTTCCTAATTAAATGTGTGTGTGTGTGTGTGTCCAGGTGTGGTTCAGGGGATGGTCACAGGGATCAGGGGTCTCTGTAACGGTTTGGGTCCGGCTCTCTACGGATTCATCTTCTTCCTGTTCAACGTGGAGCTGAGCGACGTGCAGCCGGTGGCAGGAAGAGGGGAGCAGCCCACACAGGTAGACACACACACACACACACACACACACACACACACACGCACACACACACACACACATAGAGGTCACGGTCCTCAGGAGAAAGTTGGTCTGCTGGGGTCAAACCTGGAGCAGGTGGGTCAGTGGGTTCCTCCTGTGGACCATCTTCAGCTCCATCTCTGGTCTTTTTGTGAGAAGCTCCAGCTCCAAATCGTACATCACGGCACCTGAGAAACCTTTCCTTTCACTTCTGCAGCTGCTTGGGTCAAAGGGTTTAGTGTAGAACCTTTTCAAAGATCCAAAGTGGAGCTGGTCCAAACACCAGAGCAACACTTTGATCAGGAGGAATTTCCTCTGAGCTTCAGATCTTTTTTTAGAGTTGCATACAGAACTTTTTCAGAGCCGGATTTTGTTTAGAGGTAAAAACCTTTTTCCTTTGCTGGTTCTGTTCTGCATCACCCCTCTGTCTCTGTCTACAGAGGTCCGTTATTCCGGGTCCTCCCTTCCTGTTTGGAGCGTGTGCCGTCATCCTCGCTCTGATCGTCGCCGTCTTCATCCCAGAGAACCACCGCCTCGTTGACGCCAAGAACCAAACCGCCAACAAGTCCGGCCACGGCTCTGCTGCACATGCTCAGAACAGCAGCACGCTGACCACGCCCACCAGCGACGCGGAGGACATCGAGCCGCTCCTGCAGGACAGCAGCATGTGACCAACTGTCAGCCAATCAGTGGCTCTGATTTAAGAGCAGGTTCCTGGACATGACCGATAATATTCCTGAGTTTATATCCCAGCGTAGCTTCACTTTTCCTCCTGCTCTGATTGGCCGAGGCAGGAATAACCGAAGGTCTTTGGGGGAAATGGACCTCATCAGGACAACAGCGCCCCCGTCTGGACACATTAACAGCAGATAAACGGACTCATCTCTGCTGGAGCTTCAGTGTTTATTTAACCTGCCTCACCCTGAACCTCCACCTGCTGACTCCACCCACCAGCTCTGCTCAGGTCAGCAGATCCAGTGCTCCTCCTGGTTACCATGACGACTGCCATCTGTTGAATGAATCAGAGCATCGGGTCAGAACGGAAGATGTTTCAGAAGTCATTGAAACAGGTTCTGAAGCGTCACCGGATGGATCCTGATATAATTATTCCATCTTTCTACACATTTTTCACATCATTCTGCATCTTCTTCATCCTCCTCCTCCTCATCATCATCGGGTCTAAATCCCCTCCAGAGTGGGTCGCTTCTCTGCCAGTACCGCTTGTTTACAGGCAGATGGCGCCCTCTGTCTCCGTAGTTGGACTCGACCTGAACCAAATGGTGCCATTTGTCGGTTTTTCTCCTGCTGGATGGAGCCAGATGGATCTGAGTCATTCTGGCAGGAGAAGCTTCCTTCGGTTTCCTCAGGTTCTGGATGGTTCTGTTTAACCTTGGGCTTAGTATTTAACCTCTAACCCATCCGATTTTGGCTTTAACTTGATTTCATCTCTCAGATGGATCCCAAACCTTCAGCTTGGTTTATGAGGTCCATCTGATGTCCCGATCAGATGCCGGGTCAGGAAGGTCTGTCTGGTCCGTCTCCACGTTGCTGCTGCTGGAGGTTTTTGCTGTCAGTTGAACTTTGAAGCAAATGTAGATCATGTTCTGGATTCAGTTCAGATTTGATTTAATTGGGTTTGTTTCATTATTACTCCTCTGGATTTTAATTACCCAGAATCCTCAGCTGCTCAGATTTGACGGTACCATCCGACCTACGATGGACAGCTTGTGATCCAGTGGAGGAGATGTTTGACTGTTCAACAAGCAGCAGGTTGTCTCCTTTTAGAGGCTGAAATCTGATTCTATTGGGCCTGAAAGCTCAGAATCTGTAGCAGCTCCAGCGTGGTCACCAGACTGCTGGACCTGATGGTACTGAAGAAGCTTTACTGTAGCTGCTGATCCTGCAGTGAAATATGCAGATGTTCTCCACATGTTCCTCCTCCTCCCTCATGATGCAGAACGTTTGCTGCACTTTCATTTCTCTGAACGCGTGCCTCTAACCGTCCTTCAAGTTCTGATCTGTTTTTATAGAAACTCCGTTTTATCCTAAGATTATAGTTTTGAATCATATCAATGATGGTGTTAATAAAGACAGATGTTTGAAGTGAGTCTGATGTCTTTATTTCAGTGTTTGGTGCTTCTTGTGCATCTGGGAAAATGAGAAGGATTGGATCAGAACATGGGTTCTGCTGAATAAAAGTTTCTAAAGTCAAATTTCTTCAACCAGAGATTCTATTTACCCAGTTTTTACTGTCGAACGTGTCAAACTTATAGCTTGTTACTTCATTATAAGTCTACCAGAATGTCCTGCATGCAACTGATACTAGATGTTGGTGGACTGGAGCTCCTCCACGGCCCACTTGTAGGTTTTATTCTGGTTTTCCAGTCTTCATGAAGCAGGATTGGACAGCTCTGTGTCGCTGCTGCTGATCCACCTCAGCATGACGCTGCCGCCTCTGTGCTTTACTAGTGTGATGACGCTCAAACATGCAAAGCTGCTGTTGAATTTGTCTGTTTGTCAAAATCCACAAATCACCAAATTTTAGGATTATGACAGAATTTTTGTTTTTTTTAATTCGTTCTGTATTTTTATATGATTCAAGCTGACGTTTTCTTCAGTTTCATTCACTAAAAGTGAAATAATTGAAATCACTCGTTAAAAGTTAAACACCAGTTTATTCAGAAAATCATTGCATCAAACTACAGGAACCTCAAGAACAGCTGAAGATCAGAAAACTTTTCAGATTTACAGGAAGCTAAAATAAAACCTGTCGGAATAAAATCAGAAGTAAAGATTTCAGCCACAGAAGCTCCTGGAAGCTGAAAATAGAAACTTTTTAGGCTTTAAAGTAAAAGATAAAATGTAAAAAATAGAAATTTCATCTCAGAAATAACTAAAAACTTCAACACATAAAGAGGTCAGACTAAGGTCATGAAGATACACCCAGAATGCATCAGCTCATCAAACGCTGTAAAACCTTTCAATTAATTAAATCTGTCAAATATTTTTGCTTCTTTTCTATTTGGTCACAACTTTAAATTCAGCCTAAATATTTAAACAAAGCAGAAAACATCAGCCTGCGGGGGTCAAAGTTCAACCCAGAGAAGGTTCTCTGCAGCAGCCGATCCGTTCAAGATCAACGTGACGGACAGGAACTCCACCTGGGAGTTATTGTTTCATTTTAGAACAAATTTATATTTTTATTTTGAAACTTTAAAACTTCATAAAACCAAATCATTTTTAAAATGATCAGGAAGTTTTTCCATTTATGATTTTTATGTAAACTTTATTTAAATTTCAGTTTTCTTTTTTAAAATTTGCAGATTATTAATTCTGTTTTTGAATAAAAAATGTCAAGATACTAAAAAGTAGTCTGGTGCAGATTCTATCGTTACAAAAATCCACAAATTTCATTCATGGTGGCATTATTGATTAAATTATAAAATAATTTGTTACTTCGTTGTATATCGTTGAGAACGTTTTCTGGAATTGAAGCCACTGGGATTCTCAGGAAATTTGTCATTTGAAATGAATTTCGACGTTTCAGCTTTTATGATTGATTCCTGATTAAATCATCAGCGTCCGTCTCCCAGTTTCATTTATTTTAACTTCAGGAATTATTTGAACCGTAATCAAAGCAAACCAGAGAGATACGTGGAACCTTCTGGACTTGACCTTTTTAACCCCTGGTAACCTGGACTCTGCAGAACCTCCATTGCAGAGCGCCTCATCCAGGATCCAGGTCATCTTTGAGCCTCTCACACCAGGTTGGAATCTTCGTGTTCCTCACAGCAGACAGGAGATGGACACCTTGGTGGTGGAGAAGGGGACGGTGTCTGGTTTGGGACAAACAGAGCAGCCAGTCGGTTTAATATGAGCTGTAAATGTAGAAGTTTTGACTCTTTCATAAATCACCTTTGAAACTTTCTGCTGCCTTCAGGATTTGCTGTTTATCTTGATCCTCCTAAACTGATCTGTAATCTGCTCTGAGGTGCCACAGGGCTCCGTATTTGGCGCTCTTATTTTTACAGTAAATGCCTGAGGGCGTTACCGAGTTGGAGCAACGAAGAGACGTCTGTAAGGAACCTCTTTATTTTTGTCCCAGCTAAGTCCCTAAATCTAGATTTCCCCTATTTATTGATCATGAAAACGTGGCGAATTTACTCCTATCATGACGTGTGAGAATAACTAGTCATAAATAATTTTTTTACTGCTGGGATTGATGGTTTGAATACCTGGAAAAAACTGCTGCTGGTCCAAAGTTTGGAGGACATCCAGACATTCCTGAACTTCACCATCTGTGGCTGCAGCTCCCTCTCAGTCAGGAATAAGGCCGTGAAAACTAAAGACCTCATTCAACATTTATTATGTATTTTTTTGCATGCGCTCAGTTGTGTTCAGGATGAAGGGGGGTGCTGGTCACAGATCACCTCTCCACTCAAAGACCATGAAGTTCAGTATTCCATATCCCATTGGAACTGGTCTCCTTCAGCCTACTGGACTATCTGAGGTTTTTGAGGAGGATCTTTCCCTCTCTAAGACTCCTAACTGGACCACCTCTACTCTCAAACCGGGCCTAAAACGTTTCTGTTTGCTAAAGCTTAGACTTGGAGTGAATCGGATTGTCCTGAACTGTCTCTAGTTCTGCTGAGACATCCTGAGGGCTTTCTGAGAACCTTCCTTGGATCTACATCTGCTGATTGACAGTTTATTTTAGTTCATCAGGAGAACCCCTGAAAATAAACCCAACTGGGGTTCATCGTCTCACCTCTGTCCTTCAGCGTACTGATGTACGCCTCCATAAACTCTTTTTCGCTGCTGTCCTTCACCTCTTCCTTCTGCTCCCTCCACCTCCTCTTCTTTTCTTTCTCTTTCCTTTTCTTCTCCTCCTCTTCCTCCTCCTTCCTCTTCTTCTCGCTGGAAGGATTGTCGTACAGACGAATAAACCTGTTGCAGCAGGAGAAACAGAAACGGATTGGTCTCTTGGTTTCATGCACATGGAGATGCTCTGAGGAACTCAGATGATGTGATCTTTGTACTTGATTTCTGGGTCGTTGCACAGTTTGGTCGGAACGCAGGTCAGCTCGTCGCCGCTGACAACGATCATCTTCAGGGGGGAGATGTTGGAGAGACACAGTGGGAGGTAAGACAAGTTGTTCTTATGGACATACAGGGTGGTGAGCTCCTCCAGCCTGAACAGACAAACAAGCTGCTGTCAGCCATGGAAGAAAGAAAGTACACCCTCTTATAGTTCCGGGGTTTTAGATAACGGAACCTAAAAAAAATCACAGAAGGTTTAAAAATGATTTAGATTTGACCTCGACAGCAAGAGTTTTGTCAGGATTAACACGATGTCAGGAAGGAAAGAAAGCAGCAATGACCTGATGGCTCAAACCAAAAGGAGGTCACCAGGTGTGCTGCTAATTAACGCTAACAGCATGGACCAAACTTCAGCTGTCGGATAAATGGAGTTCATGGTCCACCTAATGACTGCCAGGTACCCGAGGTCTGTGGCTGCAGAACAAGCCCTAATCATCACCCCTCCACCGCCATGCTTGACCTTTCATAGAAGGAGTTTTGATTGAAATTAGGGAGTTGGTTTGAATATGGCCCCATAACCCCCCTAGAAAGATGGGAAGCAACAGTTGCTTCTCTGGGATCATTGCTGGTGTCTTTCCGCTCTGGAATGCAGTGGGTTTTTGTTTGCTTTAGTTTAGAACCTGGTAAAGATCAGGGCCCGTATTCACAAAGAATCCTCAGACCAAAAGTAGCTCCTAGTGGCGTAATTCTTAGAAAAACCTTCAAACTTTGTTGGAATTTTCCCTCATTAAGATAAAAGTTATTCATGAAGCATCTTCAGAGAGCTCCTAACGTGAGGAGATGTTCAGAGCAGTGAGGAGGGCTTAGTGAGCCTAAGAGTGTCAGGAGCAGAGAAGATGGAGGAAAGACAGAGAGAAAGGAGAGATCTTCTCCTCCAATGAACAACAGTGAATGAATAAAACGCTACCAGCTCCATGGTGCAGGGATCCATCCCCTAAACAGTCGAGTCAATGAGAACATAAACTTCTAGAACAATCATACAATTATTAATATAGAGATGAGATTAACTTCATCATCCCCCTAGGGGGACATTAAATAGTTTCAGCAGCAGGACAGGTTAAAGGTCATGATATTAGGAAGGATAAATAAATAATAGAACAATAATAAATGACCATGAATAAAAAGTGAACAAAATTACAAACAATATAGAACAGAATTATTTAAAAATTAGCAAACTATAAAATGCTTAAAAAATAAATTTGAAAAAAATTGGAAAAACTCTAAAAAATGTATATCTACATAAATAGAAAGTGTCTCCAACAGCCCAATAATCTGAGCTCTATGTCCAGAGCAGGAAGATGTAAATGAGGTGAATCAGTATCTGCTGTATTGTTCATGATGATGTCAGCAGCCTCAGCCTAAAAGGTCATCTCCAACGCTCCCCATCTGTGGAGAAGTTCTCTGGTGCTGCTATCTCCTCTCTAGCTTCTGAATGCAGCAGGAACCAGAGTTGCTCACATTCCAGGCTGGTGCTGAAAGCAGAGGGAACGACGCATTGATCTGCTGGGAATGTCTGTTGGTTCCCACCGTGATCCCAGGACCAAATCTACCTTTAACACTCCTCTCTTCTCCTCCACCAGCAGGCTCTGCTCCTCTGTTCAGTTCCTGTTTCTCCACCTTTTTTCTCTGTTTTGTTTTGGTCATTTTACCAAACTGAACCTCATTAAACAAGGAGATCACAGTAAAACGCTGAATGTAATATTAATATGAAATGAATTAATGTGAAATAGATGCAGCATGAAAACCACCACCATGGAGAGTAAATATAATAATAATAAGCAAATCAAAATAACGATGATCAGGTAAATAAGCTACGTTCAAACATGTTGATGCTGAGTTCTGAATCCAGTCTAAATTCTATCATCAGTTGGTTACTGGCAGCACATTTGTTTTTGTTTTTTTGTTTCTTTTAACAACCAATCACAGCTCTTAGAAGCCAGCGTCACCCCTAGCAACGGGGTCAACCACACCTCCTCACTAAGAGGAGTTTCTGTCGTCTCCTCGGTCAGAGTCTCTCTCAGCAGAGATCTGAATCACGCTGAACTTGGATACGTGCCAGGAATGTTTAGGCTGGTAGGAGTTCTCTGACCCTCAGGATCTTTTTGAATTCGGACCCAGATCATTTCATGCGTGTCCTGATACATAATGCCCTAGAAGTCAAAGAGGGTGTACTTTCTTTCTACTGTTCACATTTTACAGGTGGCTCTTAGATTCCTTGGACCTGCATCCTGTGCTTCCCACCAGGTGTAGTGATGGCATCATCAGTTACCTGTCCATGTCCTGCGGCAGGTCGGTTAGATGGTTATTGCTGAGGTCCAGCAGCTGCAGGCTGGTCATCCTCAAAGCACAGATGGGGATGGAGACAAACCTGTTCTCCGAGATGTCCAGGTGGACCAGCTGCTTCAGGCTGCTGAGCTGCAGATAAAAACACTGAGTCTGCTGGAGCCTCCAGTGACTTGTTAAAAGAAGGTTGGATGGTCTGAACACCTGCATCCTCACCTCAAACGGCAGCCCACACAGGTTGTGGTTCCCTGCCAGGTCCAGTCTCTCCAGCTTCTCACATTCTCCGAGCTCTGGAGGAACTCTGGACAGACGGTTGTAGCTGGCGTTCAGCCTCCTGAGCTCAGTCAGCTTCCCTGAACATTCAGATAGAAGTTAGATGTTTGCTTTGTGGACAGAAACAGAGATTTAGGTGGAAAATGCCACCTGTGTCCCGTTAAGGAAGAATAAATGGACAGAGGAGATGCAGCTGCATCAAGTCAGATTCTGTCTTGTTTCTGAACGTAAATGTTAGATTTGAATCCTCCCTCTTACCAATCTGTGGCGGCAGCTCCGTGATGAGGTTTTTGGGAATCTCGAGCACAGTAAGCTGGGTGAACAGAGCCAGGAAGTCCGGCAGCTGTCGGATCCGTGTCCTTCGGATGTGCCACTCCTGCAGGTAGGTCATCCACTGCAGCTCCCGGGGAAAGTCCTGCAGAACGGTTCTCTTACAGATGAACATTATAGAAAAGGTTTCCTTACTGTGTGACTGTGTGAACTCACCATCCAGCGATCTCCTTCCAGCTGGAAGGTCAGACTCTTCTTATCTGCATGGTTCTCATCCTGCTGGACCATCTGATCCTGCTGCTGGACGTCTAACAGGAAAAAAACACATTGTTCCTCACTGTCTGACATTAAAAACCGATACAACCTTTCCCGTTTTATGTCTGTCAGGATTACCAAAATTATTTCTATTTACTAAATGCCACAAATAATGAAGGAGAATATTTTTTTCTCAGAAGTTGCTGCTGCCCTCATTTAGTCGATCTCCTCCTCATCCATCACGGTCTGGTACGCTGCTGCCACTACCAGAGACTAAAACACGGCCCATTCTTTCCTCTGACCTGCAGGGTGACTGGCTGCAGTCTGCCCCTCCAGGACTTCACGACATTAAGACAGAAAGGATTGTGGCCAATCCCCCCAAACCCTGGACGAAAACTCAATGAGCCTCTTTTACTCAGGGCTGACTGTGATCCATATGAACCAGAACCACTCAGTACAGAAGCAATTTCTTCTTAACTGCTGTTCTGCATCTAAGCAGATCTTCAAGAACACCACAGTTACTTGTGGAGTACCACAGGGTTCAGTGGTTGGGCCAGTTCTCTTTATATATGCTTTCAGTTGGTAAAATTATCAGGCAGGATGGGATAAATGTCCACTGTTATGCTGATGATACTCAGCTTTATATCTCCATAAATCCTGATGAACCCAACCAGTTAGACTACAGACATGCAGACTAGTCCATCTGTTACTTTAAGGCTGAACTACTGTAATTCTTTACCAGCAGGAAGTCAAAAAACTGGAGTAAAAAGCCTTCTGCTGATCCAAATCAGATGATCCTGTGAACTGATCCATTGTACCTGTATTCTGGTCCATACATCCCATGTATGGCTGTATATCAGTCAGGATGGATCTCTCCAGGTAATGATGCAGCTGATTCAGCTCTTTGGTCTTACAGTAGATACGATACTGCCACTGCTGATCAATCCTGCACAGACAGACGTGTTAATGAGAGAACAGCAGCAGAACATTTCAGTCCTGTTGGTTTTCAGCAGGCTGGATGTTTGGTTTGTTATCCAGACATGTGACCTTTCTGCTCTTCAGAGACCTCACGCTCTGACCAGCTGTGCCAACACTGGGACATAAATAACACCATGTGTGTTACTAAAATCAGCCTCTGCTATCAGCAGTCAGCTCTGTGTGAGTCAGTCTCAGTAAATAGTTTTATTGACTCTTATCAGGGTGGGTAGTCTGGGTTTTGTCCTCAGATTTGGTCCAATGTAGTTCTGTCTCATTGATTCTTCTTGCAGTGGTTAATATCAATCCTGTCCGCCTTCCAGACTGGAACACATTCCTCAAACAGCCGGTTTATTGCTGCCATTCCGTCTATCTAACCTTCTCATATCTTCTCCCAACACTTAAAACTCTTCTAGCATTTAGTCATGAAGAGTTCCAGGTGTTATTTAATCCTTCCTACAGACACATCTTAAAGGTCTCCAACAGTAGGGGTTCATGTTTGTCTCATTTCTGATTTCTAAATGTTCCAACATTCCCTCAGCTCAGGGCTGCATGCAGGTCAGTCCAGTATCTGTGCCCTCGTCTTCCTCAGCCAGGCCTTTAGAAAGTGTCTTCCATTGTCTTGGTGAAAGGTTCAAGCACGTCTCTGGAAAAGATGTAGTCCTGAAGGCCGCAGATGTTGCTCTAAAATCTCTGCTGGACTTTTCTGCATCAATTCTGCATCGCCGAAGTGGATATGATCCAAGCCCATACCATGATACCTCCTATGACCATCACAGAGCCTGGCTGCAGGGACTGGTTGCTGACAACAGGTTGGACGCTTTGTTTCCAACAAACATCTGGAGAACTGATCCATCTGATCCACGTTCCACTGTATGCAGGTTCCACAGAGAATCTGACTCCTCTGAGGTTAACATCTTCTTTGCTCAGTAAAGTCTGTGAATGTAACTCTGGATTTTAGAGCTGGACTAAGGTTCTCCAGAGCAACCCCTGCTTCATGGTTCATGGTTCTTGTTGCAGAACCGTTTGAGGGAATGGAGATCATGGCTGTCACTCCAGTCCTTCTCTGATTTAACCACCCAGCCAAGAAAAGCTGCATGAACAATTTATTTTTTTGCATTTCTTATTTCCTTGGGTGACTAAAAACAACAATGATTTTTTTTCTATAACAGACCCTATGCCACTTAATAGTTAAAGGAGAAAACTGAAAACAAATAGCACAAACAGGGCATTGGATTTACTTAATTTCTGGTTATATGCTACAAAACTGCTTCTTTTCATTTCAACAAGGAAAATACTGAAACAAACCATGAAATCTTGGAGGGAAATGATGAACCTACCATTTCTGGTCAAAGTGCCACCTGGTGGATCTTTTTAGCATTACATCCTCAGCTGATTGGCAGAGATGGCCCAATCAGTTGAGTTAGGTTAGGCGATCCCTTCTTTGACATTTAGTGACTCAGAAGATCAACCATTTGGTCGACCAGGTCGTTAAAGGGTGGGTTTGAATCACATAAACTGGAGATCCTCGAAACATCTTTGAGAGACTCAGACTGTCATGGATCCTCCTGTTGGACCCAGTCAACATTCCCGTCATAATTTAAGTCATTTCCAGCCTTAAAGGAATCTGTTCCAACAGTTTCTGTTTTTCCAGAATAGCAGCTTGAAAAGTAGGAATGCTGCTTCACTCTTTCTGGATTTAAGCTTTGAAGCTGTGAAACAACACTGCCCCCATCAGGCCTTAATGTGAACATCAGCCCTGTTCTGGTTATAAGGCGTCAGTTTTAGGCGGGTTAATGAGAAGTGACGCTCACTGACCTGGCGAGGGCGCTCTTTTCCATTCTCTCCTGCTCCTTCTTCTGTCTGTGTCTCTGCTTCTTGACTCGAACCTCCCAGATTCCTCGGATCAGAGACAGATCGTACACCGGAACGTCCACCTTCCTGTTCGGACCCATCTGTACTGCCGGAGTGTTTGGGTTTGGACCAGAATCATTAGAGGAAAATTAATTTCACTGAGGCATTTATTAATGTTATTTTTGTTAAACTGACACAAAGTAATAAGTTTTATTGTTGTATCGGCTGGAATTTTACTGCTGCAGCGCCACCTTGAGGCTTCGGAATTAAGTACAAGTGAAGCGTCAGACTTCAGCTGGACAGACTTCTGCACTGATAAGTTGTCTGTAAATTGAATATATTAAATTTAGTTTTAAACAGCAGTTAATAGACAGTAGATCTGAATCTTGGTTACTCGTTCATGTGGGACTTTATTCTTGCTCTTTAATCTTTAAATTCTCCATTTAAGGAATATTAATCCTGAGAAAAACAGGAATCTGCTGTTTTATGAACAGTAGCTGACGTAGAGGAGATGCAGAGGAGCTTGAGACTCAGATGGAAGTCATTTTATTTTAGGATTTTTGACAATCAGTGAGACTGACTCAGTTATGAACACTGGATCAGCGGTACCGATGGTTATTAAAACACAAATGGGTTTCTGTGAAACATCATGACAGAAGAGCAGAAACCAGGCTCAGGGTTCTGTTCAGAAACTCTGGTGACAGTTTGGGAACACGGAGATAACAGCTGAAGCTGAAACAATGAAAGTTAGCAACTGACAAGCAGGATGGATTCCTTATTTAGCTGCAAATAAATTCATAAATAAAACTGAACCTTCCTAGAGTTTGATTTTTCATTTTCAGCTGGTCAGTACAGCAAGTCACCACAACAAGTCAGTACAACTTGCAAACAGACCTTCACACTGGATGTCCTTCCTAACCCAACTGGCCTTCAAGTCCCGGTCGCCACGTCAAAGATGTGGACTTCCTGCTCCACCACGAAGGGACGATAAAATGTTTTATCTGAACCTCAGAAAAAAATCAGCAGATATTTTTATTCGTGATGCTAAAACACAAACATACATCATTTTTTAACCTGTGGACTTTTTTTTAGAAATATATAAACATTTTACACAATGTCACTAAATCTCAGGTGCTGCTAATTAATAATCTTACAGGTAAATAACATGCAGCTAATATTAGCTGCTCTCACGTGAGATAACGTGTTCTTCATTTATATTAAAAACTAGAAGCTGTTAAATATCAGAACATCCAAAAAATCATCAGATCTGCTTTATCTGGTTAAAGTTCTGAGCTTTTAGCCAGAACCAGAACCAGTCAGTGTTCATAAAACTTTGGTTCCTACCTGTGTGTCCCTGTTAGTGTCCAGCCGTCTGTCCACTTTCACAGCTTGTTTACTGATACTGACACACACACTGAAACCTGACTGTGTGTGTGTGTGTGACGCAACCAGCTATTTTTACCAGCCTCCTGCTGCACATGAGTGTGCATCACATGATGCTGAGGCCCTACGCTCCTCACACACAAGAGCGTTTGGTCGGGTCATGATGTGATTCCTTTGGAACGACACAAACTGATCCAGTTGCTGCAGAACGAAATGAGAAGAAACCCAACTCTTCTGAGTGAAAATGGGTCAACTGGACTCGGTGAAACAAACAGTTTTATTGTTGTCTTGAACCCAGTCAGATTCTTCAGACATACTTAACATGTTTTAAGATAAGATCGACTTTATTGATTTCACGATGGAGAAACTAACTTGTTACAGCAGCTCTTAGTAACAGTAAGGTTCAATCAAATAAGAAACAAGGTAAATGTGCAAAAATAAGTAGTAATAGGATGGAATAAAATAAAAATTGCTCAAGTACAGTAAAAAGTGGAGGTCTTTGTGCTACCGTGACAATGACTGCAGTGTTTACAGATACAGAGGTTATTATTAAACCAGTTATTATATGGTAGAAATGAACAGTCGGACAGCGTTGGGAATGAATGCGCTGCTCAGCTCCTCTGCAGTCCGGTGCACTGGGTTAGAGGTTATGTCCATGGTGGATGTGAGCTTCAGCTGCTGTAAGTCAACTTAATTATGGGTGGAGGTCATCCATCACTCACTCACTCCTGCATGTCTGGGGTTGGTTCATGGAGGTAAACAGGTCCAGGTGTGAAGCCCAGATGTCCAAGTCTCCAGCGGTACTCTCCAGTTCCTCCTGGTAGATCCCCAGGTGTTCCCAGCCAGGTCAGAGGGAATGGTTCCTCCAGAGAGTTGTAGATCTGCCATCAGGTCTCCAGAAGTTCCTAGAAAACCTCCAGAGGGAGGCATCCTGAACAGGCAAACCATTTCTGCAGCTGCTGCAGGTCTGCTGCTTCTCCACATGGGGACGCTCCTGTTCCTTTAAAATATCAAATCCTTGACAGTTTTTTTTTTACTTCTCTTTGTTCTCAGTCATCCAGGACATGGTTACCCGGAGTGCTTTGACAGACGACATCTGGACAACGTTTCTTGTTTCTTAAAGATGTTTCACTTCATGTCCAAAAGGCTTCTTCAGCTCTGGACATGGTTGGAGGTTTCAGGCCTATAAGTTGTAGGCAGAACAATAGAACTAACAAGCCATTAAGGTCATAAATAGAGACGTAAAGTACACTAATGGGTTTGTAATAATAGGTCTGCTAAGGTCACATGAGTGACGGGGGTGGACGGGTCACCGAGGCTTTGCTGCCCACTCACAGGCGCTGCCCTTGCTAGATGAAAAGAGGCCACATTAGGTAAGTAGAGGGAAAAAAAATCATATTTCACACTTTATCCTTAGCAGGATACAGTTTGAGATTGCAAAAAACATCAGCACAAAGAAGCAACACTTATACAAAACAACATCATGCTGGGATCGGTGAAGGCGGTGTTAGGGGGTGCACATGTTTATCTTGAGCATGTGTGTGTGTGTGCAAGTGAGTCAATGAAGCACTGTCACAGAGGTCATTGTCCTTGATGGTACGATGGAAGGTTCATCAACCGGCCACAAAGTTCCGAGCATGTCCACAGATGTCCTCAGGGAAGGGAGGGGGCAGAGCGTCATGTTTACATAACTTCCAGGAGAAGTTGAAGATAGCCGACCATCAAGGCCGTGCAGGGGAGCCAGATGCAGAAAAACAACAATTATTTGGGTTAGGCTGACTTAATTTTCCGTCAGCCTTGAGAGTCTCGCTGGTGCTTCTCAATGGCGAATCCAAACAGCCAAATTCCAGGTCCTTTCCGCCAGATCTGAGCGAACAACTTTCTCCAAGATTTATCCCATTTCACCCCTGAGTGCAGGAACCGCAACCTGCCTGCGATCCTGTGTAAGGATCACATCCAGTCTGCGATTCAGCTCACGTAACTTCTCAGTCTTAGTGTTGATCGCCCTGAAGATCCCATCACACATGCCAGGCAGCCTCACAATTGCCAGAACAGCTGCTGACATTCTCCGAATTTTCTCGATATGCCAGGTAACCGCCAACTCCAAAAAGCAGAAATCCTGATATCAAACATCCAATTATATACATATCTTCCACATCCTCGACTGACATTATCGACAGACACACAATCCACCACTTCTGCCAGGAGTCCATTGTGTATCCAGAGAAAAAAACGTCACACCTGGCATATTGCCCAGGCGTCCCGCCTTTTGGTGCATATTGCCCAATATGCACCAAAAGGTCCAAACAACGTGCCTTATTGTCCTTGGTGTCCACTGGGGTTGATGTGTTCAGTACCAGCTTCTGTAGGAGCCCTGCTTTCCTCTTCCTCCACCTAGAGTGTAGCCACAATGGGTGAAACTGGAGATCCGATGGCAAATCCATGCTTCTGTCTCTGGAGGATGTCCTTTCATTTAATATACGGGGTGGAGAGACAAAGGTCCAACAGAGTGAGAAGCTGGCCTAGGGCTCTCTTATCCTATTCCTCGTTGGAGTTTAGAGTACAGCCGCTGCTTCTCCACATTGAAAGGAATCCGTTAGGTGGTCCAGGTATCCAAGCACATCCCACTAGGAAGAGACTGTGGGTCAGACCCAAGACTCGATGGGACTAAATATCCCTTCTGGCTTGAGAATTGTTTGGCATCTTTCAACATGTTTATTGTGAAGGTCTCCTTCAGCTTAATGCAACTGGATGGATTCATTCATTCATTCATTCATTCTCCAAACAGTTCTTCTCCACCACGGTGGGACTGATGGCAAAAAAGGTAACATCAGGATACTTCTAGAGCTCTCTGTACATGTTAGTTTGATTTCTAGTTATTGGTTTTATTATCCATATTCCTGGTTGTTAGGAATAACCTTTATTAATAGGCTCATAGCTGTTTTTTCCCTTTTATGCAGTAGTGAAGTAAAGTATTGGTTCTAATGTTTCCCTTCTGTTACAATAGGATAAGGATGATCATAAACATACAGAACAAGGACAGATGACCCAAGGATTGTCATAAATGACCTGAAGCTGGGGCACTGGGGTAGATAGTGGAGCAGCTGGTATTACTGGTTTGATTAGAAAGCTACAGGACACTTAGATTAAGTATGGACACCCACTACTACACAATCTAACAGATAGACACCACTACTGATAATCACTGAGGGAGAGCACATCCATTGCATTGGATTGCCAGATATAAAACTGTATGTGACCTTCTATCGGGGCTCTTCGTCATCCTCTAACAGACGGCGACGGTCCGAGACGGGAGCCTCAGCGCTGATCTCTGTAATCATTCCTCTGCCTTAACTAAGAATAAAAAGAGCTAAAAGTTAGAAACTGGTTGAGAGTCGTTCCTTTAAGAGTCTTTAGATAGAGTGTGTGATCGCTTCATGGGGAACAAGTACCGGAGGAGCTCCGAGGCGTCTGACCGCCAACAGGGTGCGGTAGCTCGGACAAATTGGTGATTCCGCCCGCGCCCTGGAAGCGAAAATCACTTTTGGATAGGATAGGGTTGCCACGGAAGGACAACACAACACAGCTGAGGCCGCAAACAGGTAAGGAGATCCTATTAAAAAATCTCCATTGTTTTTCCTGTAAAAACACTCTGGCTGTATTGTTAGTTCTGAGTGAGCTGTTTTTGTAAATCTTGGAGGCAGAGAAATGGTTTAGAATAATTGTTACGTACGTGTGAAACCGTAAGGCGTGTAGATAAGCAGTGCGACTCTAACGGTGGCAGTCCGGGAAGAAAGGTACAATCTTCTAAAAGAAACTAGAGAACTCAGGGAGAAGGTTTGAATTTCCTTTATTGTATGCAGGGGAAGATCGGATTCCCTCGCACACAATATTAAAGTGAACTCCTTGTATGAGGCACGTAAGGCTCGGTTAGGGTTTGTTGGGTCCCGACCTTTCCATAAGAAGGGTCAAAAGATACTATCGAGGGGATGTGTATAGGGTTTAAACGGCCTCCCTGATCTTCTTACAAGATCTCAAATCTGCCCACTCATTTGATCGTAAAGCATGCAGGTGATGTGCAAACTCGGGTAAGGTTTGTAGGGTCCTGGACCTCGTTAAAGAAGTCCCAAAGATACTGCCGAGGGGAAGTCTTCCTTGTGAGTAACCAGCTGTGAAAAAGAAAAAAAATATATATATATATATATATGTATATATATAGCTGTATAAATATAAAAGTGTAACATCAACTGGCCAGTGTGGATGTGTGTGAGTCATAACGGTGAGCAGACTGAAGAGACGGAGACACAATAGACTGACGGACCTTGACTGCTACATGCTAAGCTAACAAGCTAAGCTAACAAGCTAAGCTAACAAGCTAAGCTAACATACCCTAGCTCACCGCATAAACTCTATTGTGAATAAACTCTGGTGTCTGAGAGATAACAAAATAAGCTCTAAGCTAGCCTTCACGTGATGTCACATAGCTATACCGCGAGAGCGCGAAATGCAGATGGAGGGCAGGAAGTGAAGTAGCCGAGGATTTGCCATTTGTAAACATGCCCATGTTTTGTGCCGTTTACGGCTGCTCCAATCGCTCCAGCAGAGAAAAGAAAAAACATTATTATCGAGTGCCAAAGGTTGTCGTTCATAAAGGTGAAAGATGTAATAAACTAACTGAAAAACGACGCAAAAAGTGGATTACAAATCTAGGTCTGCGGTCGGGAGGAGCAGAGTCTGCTAATGCGCGTGTCTGTAGCGACCACTTCGTCAGCGGTGAGTAGCAGTCCAACTTCTTTTTTTTGTGGTTCTGTTTACCATTAGTTTGTCGTGAAATGCCTATTTACGTAGTAATGATTGTTAAGCTATGGTAAGTCTAATGTGGATTCTATCTGGACTTTTTAGGCTCTCCTAGCTCTTTGGGTGACGTTGAGTCGGTAGACTGGGCTCCAACAGTCAACCTCGGTCACCAACAATCTAAGCCCAGATCAGAGGCATCTCTTCAACAAGATCAGAGGATGAAGATAAAGGCAGAACAACAAAGAAGGTCAGAATGTGTTGAGGCTATGTTGGATCTGTCAGCTGAGCACCCGCGTATGAACCCTTAGGAGCCTGGTACTGGTCCAACAGTCCCACAATCAGAGGTGGTCAGCGGAAAAGGGACATTAAATGATCAAGGTAATGTGTGTAACAAACATCATTATTAAACATTTCAAATGCTATTGTATATGAAAAAAAATCATATATTTTATATGATATTGTATGTAAGCTATGTACACCTATGTGTTTGGAGGGTTAGATAGTGTATAAAAATAAGAATTTCTAACATAAGGTCATATTTTTAATTTGAATATATTTTACAAAAGATTTTGACCGGGGTGGACCGGTCTTGGCTTCCGGATGGGTTTTGGTTTTGGCTCTGCGGGCTCTCTTGCCTTTTGTGGGCCTCGGGGTGGGCCTCCTTGCGGGGCTGCTTCTGGCAGGGGTATGGGTGTCGGGCATGTTCTGGGACCTGGATGCTGCGGATCTTCTTTTCGTGGGGGTGCGCTTTCCGGGGGGCTTTGTTTTTGGGGGCTGGTGGGGGGTGCACTTGCGCAGTGTGAGTTTTGTGTGCAGCTTTTGCTCTGGGTGCTCTTTGCTGCATTCCGTCCTCCGCTGTATTGCGTGCTGTGGTGTTGGGGCGGTGGTCCTGTGCGTGGCGGCTCTGACATCCGGGCGTGGGTGCGGCAGGGCGGGCGTTGCTGGGCTCTGCGCTTGCGTCGGGCTTCTGGGCCTCGTACTGGGGTGGGGTTTGCCGTTTGCTGGATGTTTCCTGGTGGGTTCTGTGTGCTCGGGGTTAGCGGTCTTCGCCATGCCCCTATGAGTGCACAGAAGGATGTGTGGTGATGCTGTGGCGCAGGCTTAGGGGGATCTGCGGTCCGGCTAGGCTCTATTGTTTTTGCTTGGCTGACCTGGATGTTGGTGGGTCTGCGTCTCTGGATGGGGGTGTGGCCTCCTTGCTGCGTGCGCTGTGGCACCCTTCGGCTTGCTGGGTCGGTGTCTTTCCCTTGGGCATGGTAGTGGGCGGGGTGGTCCATCGTGGGGTCTGCTTGACTGCCCGATTGGCCCGGTGGTCTCGGTTCGCCTGACTAGGGGGGAGTGCATGTACCTATCCTGGCCTGGAGCTTGCTTTTGGGTGGGGCTGCTGTTTTGGATCGGGCGCGGCTTGGTGGAGGCCTCGGTGTTGGAGTGGGATGTGTTTTGTTGCCCTGCTTGCCTGGTTGTGGCTGTGGTCTGGTGCCCGGCATTGGGGACTGGGCGCTCTGTTGGCTGTGCCCCTTGGGTTCGGGGGTGGCTAGGCGTGCTGGTCATGGGCCCTCCTTTGTGTGGCGTATTCTGGTTGCGCTGGGCTGGCTGGTCTGCTCCTTTGTTTGGAGTGGGGCCACACTCTTGGCCGCTTGGGCGCTTCTGGCTGGCTCCTTTCTGTTTGAGGTCGGTGGCTACTTCGGGCGGCGGACTGGGTAACGGGGCTGGGGATCGGGGTCTGAGGGTCTGGGTGGTTTCTGGGGGGGGGGGGGGTGGGGGGGGGGGGCCTCCGTCCTTTGTTGGGACTTGGCAAACGGGGGTGCCTATTGGGGTCAGCCGGGGAGCTGTCTCCCTGGGAGAGCATTTTGCCCCCCAGTCCTTCCCTCCCCATCCCCGGACACCTCCCTCCGCCAGCTCCATCACATAACCACTCATGGAGGGCCTTGGGGGGTGGGGGGGTTGGGGTGGCAGACCCTCTTCCCCACCGTTCTTTTTAAACGCACACTACAACAACACGCATCATCACCACATTTGAGCTGGCGGAGGCAGGCTTGGGGTCTTCTCACACCCCCGTTCGCTATTTCCCATCTGTGGTCGGAGGCCGGGAGAGGTCTGGGCTGGGTTTGGGGGTCAGGTCTTGGGGACTGTCTGGTGCTGGGGCTGGCGTTTCGGCTCTCTCTCTCGGGATCGCTTGGGTTCCCTTGGATCTCGGCCACTGGCTTTGGGCCCTGGTCTGCCGGCTGGGGGGGGTGCCGGGCTCCGGTAGGGGGGACTTAGCCGGCATTGATTGGGATGTGGCCCCGCTCCGATGGAGGGGCTGGCCGGCTGGACTACTTGGTGGGTCGTAGTGCGCCATGCGGGGGTGCGGGTGGCCGGCGGGCTGGGGCCCTCCCGGGGTTTGGGGGTGGGGTTGGCGGGGTGCCCGGAAACTGGTGCGGCCGTGGCCTTCTTTCACTGCTTCTGTGGTTCTGGCCCATGGTTGGGGCACCGGGCTGCAGTTGCCGGTCGGGTGGGTGGGGCGGCGGAGCGCGTCTTGTGACTGCAATGGGGTGGCTGGTGGGCTGTGCTTGGCTTGGAGCGGTTGGCCTGCATGGCCCAGGTACCCGGCTAGTGCATGTATCCCTCTCGTGGACTGGTGGGCTGGGGCTGCTGGCGCTGTCTGGGGGGATTGGGTGGGCTTGGTGGTGGGCTGCTCTGCTGGCTGTCATGTGTGAGGGGGGGGATCGGGGCGGTGGGTGGGGGGTGTCGTGGAGGGGCTGCAGCCGGTGGGGTGGAGGGGTTGTATCCACTTCTGGGATATGGAGTCGCCGGCGTTTGGATCGGCTGGGTAGCGATGGTGGAGCTGAGCTGGATAGTGTTTCTCCCTGGGCAGTTGCAGTGGCAGGAATGTTGGCAGGAATGTTTTTTTTGTGGCTGAGTGGGGCATTGTGGGGGCGTGGTGGGGACACTGTCCCCGGGGATCGGGTGGGTGAGTCTGTCTCGTCATGCTGCGGGGTCGGGGTTCCTGTTGTGGGTGCGGTGCCGGGGGGTCTGCCTGTTGCGCCAGTGGGGCGGGGGTGGTGTTGCGCGGGGCCCTTGCCTTGCTGTTGCGGCGCACTGTGTGGTGGGGGAGCGGGGTGCGGCGGGGGTGCTCAGAGCGGGGCTGTATGTAGCGCTTGTGCTGGGTGGGTGTGACCTCATCGGCCTCTCGGCTATAGAGTTCACCTGTGGGGGGGACATGTGTTCGATATCGGTGTCCCTGTGGCGAGGTTCATGTTGGGGTTCACTGGGGGTGGGAGACTCATGGGGTCGGGATCGGAGCTCGTTGGGGGGTCGGGACTGCTCCGTCCTGGGGCGGCTCTGGTTGGCGGGCTGGTTTGGGCCATCTGGACCCCTCTTTTGTACATAGCCCCCTCTCCGGAGGTAGATGGGGGTTGGTGGGGACTGGGTTCTGGGCGGGGGCCGGGTCGAGACCACCCGAGTCTGGGCCTGTCTGCCTGTCTCTGCCCCGGGAGGGAAGGGGACCACCTCCTTGGTCCGGGGGCTGGTTGCCCCTAGGGGCTGCCGGCGCCCGGACCTTGGAGTATAGAGTATCCATGGGGAGTGTGAGTGAGTGTAGGACGTCCATTGTTGTTTGTCTTTACGTTGGGAGCGAGTGATTTTATGTGTGTGGATGAGGGTGGGAGTGGGTGACTGTGACTGTGAGTGCCTGTTTTTTTTGTGACAGGTTGGGTCTTGGACTGCTCCCTCTCCTGGATCAGCTTAGGCCCCCCCATATTATGGGGGGCCTATTTCCTCCCCGCCACCCTGCCTGCCGGAGGTTGGAGTCTCTGCCCGCTGGTGTACTTGTGGTTCTCGGTGTCCGGGGCTGGATGCTTTGGTGTGTGCTGGCTCACTCCCGGTGGCTGCCTGCCGGGGCCTGGACCCCTGGGCTCTGTCGGGCCTCTGTCTTGGGGGTGGCGTGTCCCGGGGTCTTGGGTCTCTGGGTCCATGGCTGGATCTGCTCGGGAGTGGACGGCTGCCGGCGGGGCCTGTGGGGCTCGTCGCTGCGGTTCCCTGGGGCTTCTGCACTGTCGCTGCGGGTGGCTCCCCTGGGACTCTCCACTGCTCTTCTCTAGGGGGGTTGCGGTAGTCCCGGCGGTGGTTCTCCTGGGGTTCCTGTGCTTTGGGGGGCCTTTGGATGGGCTCTGTTTCTCGGATCTCCTCAGTGTCCGCTCGGGGACCACGGGGCAGGTCGGTGGGTCCCCACACTCGCTATTGCATATTTTTTGTGGAGAAACTGTATACAAAGCACACCACACAGTGTTGATAGATACACAGATGATCTATATTGGCTGCACTTCTCACCAAGTACATTTTACATTCATAAATACCGTGTGTTATTTTGTGTATAAGCAAGCAGGGTGTAATCTTTTATTCTATTCATCCTTCTTTCTCTCCTCCACTCTCTCCTCCTTTTTCCCCTCTTTCCCTTTTGCCCCATCTCTCTCTTTGTCAAGCTTCTGTTTTCCTTTTCATTTCAGTCTCCGTGTCCGTAACAATTGAAATATTCCCAAAGAAGTTTATAATAAAGTTTCTTTTATAAATATCAAGCAGAGCCTTAAAGCAATAGCTGTGATGCTCTGCTTGTGAAAGTAAATCTGTTGGGCAATTTCTTGGCACTCAGACAACAATTCTGAGCTACTCTGCTGGACAGGACACGGTAAAAAAAAAAAAAAGATTTTGAATACCCATCCGTGGAAATGAAAACATAATGAAACATAGAAATTGAATTTTGTGTACATCCTGTATATAATGAACCAGAAAGCTTGCGTGTTTGTAAAAAAGATTCTCAAAAAAATTGATACACAACAAATCACATAATTCATTAAGGTATTCGTTAAGTTATTATCCTCCCCACTGCTATATTACAGGCTACGTAGATGCCGGATGCCAGACTGAACTATCAATGGATGACATTGAAAAGATGGAGGATGTTCTGCGACAGAATACAACAGAGCTGGCAGATCTTCGAACCAAGGCACTGGACACAGAGTTCAACCGGGAGTCCTTTGAAAAAAACGAAGACAAGACAAATTTTTACACGGGGCTACCCAATTTCTTAGTTTTGCTTCAGATTTTTGAGCAGTGCGGGGCCTACATCACCTGTGGTCCTATGTCTGTGCTGTCTAAATTTGAACAGTTCATTTTAGTTTTGATGAGGCTCAGACTGAATCTTCCGCTCAAAGATTGGCTTTAGGTTAAGATTCGATGCAAAGGGTTCTAGAGTTTGGCATAAATAATCGACATACTTATATCAGAGATTTGGAATTCAAATTGAGTGGCCAGAGCGACATGTACTTCAGGCCACAATGCCAATGGCGATCTTAAACAGGCATTGGGACTTAGAGTTGCTGTGATAGTCGACTGTTTTGAAGTTTTCATGAGAGGCGGTCTAATATTTACTGGCCCAAGCACAAACATGGTCTCAACTACAAGCATCACCATACTGTAAATTAAATGTGCAAAAAGTGTTGCACCCAGGCTATGTCACTTATATTATCTTGTGCTTGGGAGGGAGAGTTAGTGAGAAAACAGATCACATTAGAGAGTGGCCCCTAAAAACCTGTTACTGGAGATATTGCTCCTAGCAGACGGGGTTCAATATAGGTGATAGTGTGGGTTTTATTGTGCTTCACTACAGATACCTGCATTCACCAAGGGAAGAAAAACAGCTATCAGCATTTGAGGTGGCAGAAACTAGAAAAATAGCTAATTTGCGTATTCATGTGAGAGGAGTCATAGGTTTAATCAAAAGAAAATATCAGATTTTGCAGAGCAAGGCTATGCCCATAGAACACATGGCACACCCCAAGTCAGGTGAGGCACTAGCATTGATTGACAAGATTGGAGTTATTTGTCTGTGTCTTATCTAATCTTTCGGTTATCTCGAGTTCTGTTGTCCTATGGAGTAAGGAGGAGGAGAAGATCGCGGTGACTATATATAAATCAGTTAGAGCGGATAACCTCAGCCTCACACGTTGGTCAGTCTGTACATATGTTTTCAAATGATATGTTCATGCTTATTATTACATTGTTCTTGTAAAAGTGCCTAAACCTAAGGCTATATCCTAGGATATTACTCATGTACTTGTGTAACTTTAGGAATAACTTCATCCCAAAATTCAAGATCCGGCAAAATTCTTTCAACAAAAATATCATTCTGGTTCCACACTACAAAGTCACAGTATTCAGCTTCTTCAATGTGAAGCTGTGCCTGGACTTGATAGTAGTACTCGTGACTTCGGTCAGGTGTGAGATTACTCCCATCATTGATGAGGCAGAAGCCCTTTTGACGGGCACCAAGCGCAGATATTGGCCTCATCTTGGTGAGAGTGGGGGCACTAAAATCAGAGAAAGGACAAACAGATTAGATAGATTAGATTAGCAAATGGAATTTTGTGCCTAGTTCGATGTGTGGTGAAATGGGCATCCTCCTAAAAAAGTGAACCTGGACTAGTTTCCATTTATGTAAGTTTCTATCCCAGTTACACATATAAAAAATATAGTTGATAACCATAATACTGTGAGTGATGCAAATCTGAATAGTGATAACCCCCAAAGTATTGTGCTCCGAAAATTGTCACACGAAGGTTCCTGCTGTGACTCCTTACTGCTGCTGACACAAAATCGGAATTCCTGGACTTTGTAGCATTAAATATATATTTCGCCCAGGACCAGTTATCTAACCTAAATAGCTCATACAAGTGTTACACTTTTCATTTATGCGTAATGTGAAGTTAAATGTTGAAGTAAAAAAATATCACATGCTTCACTTGGGAGTTGAATGTACTCTGTAATTTTACCTTATTTCACAGATGCCAGATCCATGACAGTCACAAGCGACAATCCATCAGGGGAGGACCCCATGTACGGCCACTTGGGGTTCAGACCAAGAGACCACTGTCCATACACGAGAAGGCCGTATGCTCCCGACCCATCAGCTTCTCATACGCTCCTCTTGCTTGGGATTCATGTTTTCTTCCATAACTTAACAGTACAATACAAAAACATAAACAGGAAATGATTACTTAGGGTTGTCTAGAAGTACTTCATAATTTAAATGCAGTTACCCTATGTCCTCGTGAATGGTCCTACTCCTGTATAATGGTAGCCTTATAACCCTGTAACTTATGATGACCCTCGAGGCTGTCCATTCCATAATAAACAATGAAAACAGTAAGGTGTTCTAACTGAAGAAGGACTACAGGAAAATACTGATTATGGACCACAACTTATAGTTGTGAAGTGGACTCTCGTTCCATTTCATAGAACATTTTCTTAGTCCATACTGGACAGCATGTCATCAAACATAATCTTACCTCTGTCTTACTAAATTCACAACCCTAAATACCTTGTAGAGCAGCTGTCGTGAACCCTATATGATTCTGGGTAGCATATAGCCTTGATCAAGCTCTTGGATGGTTGTGGAAATTGGTCTAGAAATTGTTTCAGCTTAGAGGCTGTTATGCGTCCAGCATCTCTTGCTGCGACACAACAAAAATCACTGCTTGCACTTTGACCTCTGGTTGCCCTCTCTACAGCTTGGACTTTGGACGGGAGTGAGCTTCTTCTAGCTGGAATTCTGGCAGAGCTCTTCAAGCTCTTTCGAGGGAAGCTGCAGAGTGTCTTGCTGGTCGGTATTCGAGAATACTTTTAGGTAGCATGCTGGATTTAGGACTAAATTCTTTGTGGTAAGGCTCCCTAGCCATCAGTGCTGCACTCCTGGGGTAGTTTTTGCTAATGTCTTAAAAAATATTAGCATACGTTTCTGATCCTCCTCTCATCTTGGCCCATAGAGATGAATTTCCAGACGTTGTTTTCAGTTCTCCTGCCGTCGATGGAACCATCAAGCTTTTGTTTTTTGGACTTGCTGATGACAAGTCGATCCCTAGCTACTGGAGCAGCAGGAATCGAAAATAAGTTAACACAAAGGATAAACAACTCCACATATCTGTGGGTCTTTAAATTATGTATATATGCAGTATAAATCTAGCATGTAATTATGGCTACTAGTACAAACACAAACAAACACACAATAGGTAAGCCTATCATCACAGGATTGCAATGCCAAACTGTTTGTGGGTCTTAGCTATTTTGTATGATTATAAAAAATCCTTGGGCTATATTAATTGTATTAAACCAGGTAAAATCCTGTCAAGATTAAAATCATATTTGTTGTGATAGGAGAACACTCCATGTGCACAGAAAAGTGTCAGTAGTGAATTGTGACTATGCCCATAAAGATGATATCTAGTTGTCTGCAGTCTACCGGAATATTGTGATTTGAAATATATATTTTTATTGTATTTCTGTATGTTATGCTACTGCCCAATAATTTTCAAGTGTCTTGGCATCAATAAATACATAGTATCTTTATCCAACCGGAGCAAATCATAAGCTCAAAGGAAAAAACATAAACATTTGTTTGGTACCATCTTAATTTTAGCCTATTGTGACACAGTGTCCAAAAAACCATTCTGTCATCCACCTTTTACATGTGATGGCATGAGCCACGTGCACTTCTCTGTAGTGCAGAAGCTGTATCTCGCATCTTTAACCCCGCCTTCAATGGAAAAATAGTACTGCCCTACATGAGAACCCGATTCTGATAGTCTGTGATTATAGATTGACCTTCGTTATAAATCTTAAATGATATCTACCAGGGGCAGCATACATCTTATTCATCACATTTTGATATACAATCTAGTCTACCTAAATATAATACGAAATATTACATTAGATAATTGACAGGTTAACCGTGAAGCATGTTTCTAACCTCTGGTTTGATAGAATACTGGCAGTATGCTAGCTGTACCCGTGTGATATCGGGGAAAACAAATAGCATACATAAATTACTTACCCTGCCTTGCAATTGCAATGACCTGCAATGACTTCTCCATCCTCCTTCGCAATAATCCAGGTCTTGAGAGGTCGTTCATTTGATCTTTGAGAGTGGTTTAACCTTGAAACACCAAACGACTGTCAGGCTAATGTTAGCCGTAGAGAAGGCGTTGTATGTTGGTTTTTAGCCCTCTACTGCTAACCGCTAACATCTCCACTAATATATGAATATATGAACTAAAATTCACCTTGGCCAAAGATCCAAACGATAAGTTTCGTGGAGCGTTTGGTGCCGAGGAGGTTTCTGGACCCACCCGTTGACAAAAAAGTTATAGGCTCACAGACTTTTTGTAGGCTTTCATCTGCTGTTTAGTGTAGTAAGACATTTGAAGTACCAGATAGTTCGTGATATCAACAGCCTCGATTAACGGCAAATCTCGAGGTTCTCTCGAAAACTCACTCAACTTGATGAGATACGGGTCACATCCAACATATCTCTCAATTAACTGTTTGTATCTTCGCCTGGAAACTGGATCTAAATCTCTACAATATGGACTCTCCGCAACGGTTGCCTCCATTGACATTTTACTTTCTGCCCTCCATCTGAAATTGCGCCCTCTTCGCGCGTCATCAGAATCACGTGACTGAAACCGGGCTATTTGGACCAGGAAACGGTGCTGTACCGCCTGGTTGGCCAGAGTGTGTGTGAGGTGAGAGAATGACTGAGACATCACTAGAAAATGAGCTCCCTGCTTGTTCTGTAGGAGCAATGGTTGGAGACAGGGAGGAGAAATATATTTCAACCACAAAGACGCTTTAACAAGTTAAAACAACAGTTTGATGGAGCTTGTTTGAGTCCCAGTAATAATTGGCGACTCACCAGAAAAGGGTAAGAAATAATTTTTTACCATTAAGTGACACAAAGTGGTTCCACTCTAAAAATGCTGTATTTACAGGGTAATCAAACATTATGTGGCCAATGTTCGTCCATTTTGTCTGTCTGTTTTTGTGAATGAATGTCTGTTTCATGTTATGTAAAAAATTAGGGGATATGTGGCAGGATACATTTGATTTAAATTGTTTTCTGATATGAAACTAATTGAAATTTTGAGTTTTTAGGTCTGGAAAAGCAGTCCTGGCCATGGACCGCCTGCTTGAAAGGTAAAAACATTTTAAACTGTCTGATGCTCAGTGTTATTTATTAAATAAGGTATCAAAATAACAATTAGAGATTACAAGAGCAGGTCTGATCCAGCAGTACCATAATAATATAATGTCAGTTCTTTATGATAACACGAAAGGAAGCGCCAGAAAAGGACAATCTCTCCCCTCAAAACATGATTTTAATAGATGGTTTGACTTTTTCCAGTCAGAATGATTAAATTAGACTCAAATTTAACACAAGATGAAATGCACCTTAACAGAATTACTGGACTGGACTAAATGAAACAAACTTTAGTTACTTGAAATAAATACAAAGTATAATTAAAAAGGAAACTGTACGGTGTGTTTATAAAACTGGGCAAGACAAACTAAGATCATAAGACATAACATGCCCTTCATTTTAGTGTTCATCAATTTCATTAAGCCTTCTAAACAGATGAGGAGTGAGTTTTTCCACAGGACTCAGTTACAGTTAAATGTAATTGAACCAGATTTTAAAAAGGGTATCTCCTGTCTGTATGCAGACTCATCACCGTCCTGGATCAGTCCAATGACAGTGGTGTTTTGCAGATGACACCACTGTCATTGGACTGATCCAGGACGGTGATGAGTCTGCATACAGACAGGAGGTGGATCGGCTGGTCCACTGGTGTAGTCAGAACTGCCTGGAATTAAACCCACTCAAGACTGTGGAGATGGTGGTGGACTTTCGGAAAACACCACCACCATACACCCCCCTCACCATCCTCAACAACACCGTGTCGGCTGTGGACCACTTCAGGTTCTTAGGAACCACCATCTCTGAGGACCTGAGATGGTCTTCACACAGAGACACTGTCCAGAAGAAGGCCCAGCAGAGACTGTACTTCCTGAGGCAACTCAAGAAGTTCAACCTTCCACAGGAGTTGCTGGTCATCTTCTACACTGCCATCATTCAGTCTGTCCTGTCTTCATCCATCTCCGTGTGGTTCGGTTCATCCACAAAACAGGACAGGTCCAGACTGCAACGAATAATCAGGACTGCAGAGAGAATCATCAGGGCTGACCTTCCCTCCATCCAGGACTTATACAGGTCAAGGGTCAGAAAAGAGCTGCTAAAATCTCTGCAGACCCCACACACCCTGCACATAAACTGTTTAGAGTTCTGCCTTCAGGTGCGCTACAGAGCGCTGTTCACTAAACCAGCCGCCACAGAGACAGTTTCTTCCCCAGCTGTTTCTCTTGTTGAACATTCAATAGAATACAAAACAACCAGCAGACAGTTTTGCAAATGCACCTTTTTATTTATATATGTGTATATTGTACATTGTAAATATGTAGATTCTGTAGTGCAAAAACAAAAAAACCAAAGAGCAAAGTGTACCGGAGTCAAATTCCTTGTTTGTATGTACAAACTTGGCAATAAAGCTGATTCTGATTCTGATTCTATAGTTCAGATTTAATACTTACATTCACAATTAAATGAACACAATACTCTGACCCTTTTTGATGCCTACACTACACATAGAAAGAGACCAATCGAAGTATGGAAAGAAATAAAAGGTATAATCGGCGGCACTGACAACTGATTATTTCAAGGGTGACCCTTTGAGATGCACCATCTCATTTTTGACAGGGTCCTTGCAGAACAGAAGATAAAACAAGTAAAAAGAATAAAACAAATATGAAAAAATCACACAGAAATACCCACAATATTCTCAAGGATCCACAAACACACCTCTCACAACCACATAGTCACACACAACCAACATCACAACCACCAGCATAGCAACTGCATGACACTTAACATCAAGACACAAAGTAAGACAACATACAGAGTTCATGTTCACATCTCTGTGAGGATTAAGTCCAGAATAAATGAACCTTTATTCTTACTGAAAGCAAGAGAAAGATGTTTTACAATAAAGTAAATATGAATAACAGTGATACAGTAAGTGAATGAGGCAAAGTATTCAAGCTGATGAAACTTTAAACTGAAATACAAAACGTCTAATTTTTCCTTACTCTTGGTGTAAAACACATAAAGATAACTGATCAGTATTTCTCAGGCCATATTGTGAATTAAATTGGATTAAGTATTTCTAAATACGCAGTATTTCAAAGTTTGAGGGGATGAAGATTAGTTTCTGTGACCATAAATAACATCAGCATATTCTAGATTGGCAGCAGCAGTTGTGGAAAACTCTTTTACAAGCTGGAAGGAAAAAACATTCTCAGAAAGATAATGTGACAATTTTAAGGCAACAGGCTTCCAACCAATATTAAATTTAAGATTTTAACTCGACCAGTTAGACTCAGATTGTATCTGATTCCACAGGATGATTTTTTGAAAACTTTACAACAATTAATTGCAGTGATTAAACTTGGAAAAACTTTCACTCATTTAAGACTTACAGCAGGAGGAAAAATGCTGTTAACTTTATATAATTTGAACAGAATAACTCTACCATCGCCTTCTGACAAGATTAAAATTAATGTCCTATATTAAAACTTGGTTTCCACCAAAAGTAGTAGTTGCATTAAATGATACAGTTGATTTAATTGATGGAATTAAAAGCAATAAAATGCCAGGCGAATTGTACGTACCGATTTATATCAAGTCAGGTTTATTTATATAAGAGCTTTCCAGCAACAAGACACTCAGGACGCTGTGCATAACGAGGAGCATTGCAGGGATACAAAATCAAATAACAGAGGTAAGAATAGAAGGATGGATAAGAAAATGAAAGGAAAGTTGGACTGAAAACTTAACTAATAATGTTTACATGTCACAGTTATTATTGATGCATGAATAGATTTATTTAGGTAGGCAGAAGTACAAATTAATTTTCAACTTTCACTACACGATGCTGTAAAAGGGAGACAAGAGGCCAAGTATCCATAGTTTTTGTGTCAGACCACCAGGTGCTACAAAGGTAGGCTATACTTTCCTTTTCTGAACAAAATGATTCTGTTTATAACTAATCTATTTGCTTTTTATCTTCTTTTACTCCTTAATAAGCTGGTACACAGCAAGACTGCAATAATATTTATTTTTGTTGTCTTTGTATATAATAATTATGGATATAACAATGTACAAATATGATTATGTGTTGTGAAATGAAGAAGGTGAAAGAAATAAAAATACTGATTTCTCTACCCAAGTTTGAGATTTCTTGTTTGTGTTAATTTGTTGTACTGGGATGACTGTATGATCAAACTGGTTATTTTCAGGCATTGTTCGTCACAATACTCATAATTTCTCTGGAAAGGTTGATGAAGAGTCGTCCCACTATATTGCCTGATGATGTGAGTGATAACCCTAAACATGTATTTTTCTCCTAGGTGAAGAAGGCCTGAAAAGGTGGCTGAGACCAGCCTGACAAATGGGTCCTTTTACACATTATTAATAAGAACATGAGATCTCTGGGGTTCAGGAACAATAGAATCCAAAGATTGTGTTTGAGGGTTGAAAACGTGTGGTTGAGAAGAGAGTGACAGGAATGAATGAAGGCCCAAGGTATGAATGATGAATGATGTGGGCCACATGAGTGAAAGGTTCATGGATCAAATGTTTTAGTTTCTGTGAGCTCATTTTGTTCTGGGTTTTGATTCATAGTTGTGTTCAGACAACTAATGAACGTTTTAGAGGGCACCAGGTTTGTTTTTCATGTGTTTTTCTCTAAGGTCGGTGTTCTCTATATGTGTTCAGATGCTCGCAAGTTGGAACAATTTCTGGGTTTTAGTTTCAGAGGGTGAAAACTTACATTTCTTATGAATTTTTTTAAGGTGGAATTGGATCTAAATTCTCTTTGGGATGACAACAGAACCAAATAGAACCTGTCATTCTGCCATAGGGTTCTGGTTGAATAATTTGATAATAAAAGATTTGCAGAAAACTTCCTTAAGAGGGGAGGCCGAAGCCGGCATGTGTCGTGTGTCTTAAGTGTTTGTCTAAATTTCTGTTTCAATGTTTGTCTCAAATGTTTGTCTGACTAACCTTTAGACTTCAGAGAAAACAACAAGAAATAATAATCATAATCATAGGATGGATAAATGGAAATGGATATATTGGGGAAAAATGACTGGTTATTGTGATCAAATGTTTAACAGTAATGAATAACTAAATAATGGTATAATTAAGGTTGTACAGAAGATGCAAATTACTTTTATCTACTATTGGGGGTAGAGGTTACGGGGAAGGACCCTAAAGGTCTAATTTAGGTAGATATAATCAAATTATCAACGTGCTTGAAAAGGTGTCCAAAACACTGGACACCTTCAGGGTAAATGATGCGAATACTTTGTTTCTGAGGATGATTTAAAAAAATGTTTATGGAAAATTAAGGTTTGAACAAATCTAACTTTGGCAACAAGTTAAAAGACAATAAATTAGCAACTAACTGCGTTACAATATAATATGATTTTTGGGTTAAAGGTGAGAAGATGACTCAATGATCTCGACACTCCGGGAAACTTGCGTATGAAGTTATACAAATAAGTCTCCACCTTTTTTTTACAGGCGCGCCTCGGTAAACCAGTAGTATTGTAAATGATGATTCATGTTTTTACATAACTTGTTGTGCTGTGTGAAAGAGATCAGAGGATTGAGGAAGTGTGTAGTCTGGAAACCTAGCGGTGATAACAAGGACTGCACGCTGAGTCCATCCTCAGGTGGAGTGAATGTGTTCTGGTGTCTTGGAAGCCGATTAGAGAGCTTTCAATTGGACCGGGAGCTCGGAACATAGCGTGTCATACGACCCGGTTGGCCAGAACTAAGTGTTGTGAATAAAAAGCAAGTCATGGGGGCGGCCCCATGAGAAACTGAGTGAGTATGAAAGAGAGTAAAAGCCTTTATCCACCAGCGTCCTTTGGGGCGCTGCTGGAAAACAGCAAACAGTGAATCATAAATCCAGCTGAAACCACAAAACAACTGGACTCTAAACAGCTGGTGCAAATACATGCAGGTTGTGGGAATGTTTTGGGAAAATTCATGGAGATTTTATAGGTAAATCATTTTCTCCCACTCTGTCATACAGCAGCCGTGGTACTGCGATTCATAAAAAACAGGCGAAGAAAAATAGTTTATAACTCAGTGTGTCCCTCCCTGCTTTCTGTTAAAAATCACGAAACCAAACCTAGTCTACTCAAGCATGGAGTCAGACTAGACTGAAAATTAAAGAACAGAGAACAGCAAGAGCAGCCCTTTTAAATAACCCATAATGCTGGGGCCAGTTGAAAGCACATGCAGAAGATTCATTTTACAGGGAAATAATTCCATATTTTGACCCAGATTGTGAGCATTTTTGGGTTTTTTCCCTCTTTTGAGAGAAGTTAAATTCTCTCCTCAGCTCTGTGAAATGACTGCAGCATAAACCTGACACAGACATGCAGCTGCCTGAAAACAAAGAAAAAAACTTCTGCACACAGCAGCCTGTCTCTGCTGAGAGCTCTGATAAAGATTGTAACTCTACCCTGCATGTGGCAAACTCCAGGCCCGCGGGCCAAAACCGGGCCCCCCAGAAGTTTATGTGATTCCCTAGAAGTAGAACCTTAGATATGATAACCTTTTCTCTCTCAACAGGGGAAGTAGGAAAACAGCAGAAGTCTCTGTGCTGGTTCAAAGCAACAGGTCCCATTTCTCAAAAGTCAGAAGTTGAAGGATAATATGAAAACTGTCACAACATATTTTGTGCAACCGTCTAAAATCTGCAATCAGTTTAATCAAAAGGTTTTCATTAAAAGCAGGACTGGGCAGCGTTCCAGTCTATAGTGCTCCATGGAAGCAAATAATGATTGATTTTACTAACATGGGAGCAGAACACAAACCTGAAGGAAAAGGTTTCCTTCTAAAAAGGGAAAGACCAGGAAATCACACCATGGGAGTGCCTGAAATCATGAGATCTGACGATGGCACTCATTTTCCTCCAGTAAAGATCCAGGGGACGTTTAAAGATGAATGGGAGTAAAACGTTTAATTGCAGCAGGTTTTTTAAACCCGCATCTCATGGGTTAGTATGGAGAGCTAACAGAACTATGTATAGAAAAAGAAAAATGGCTAAAGTCTGCAGACACAAAACTAACCTGGATTGAAGCTCTAACTAGGTTTATTTAATCAGAGATCCTCTCCAGTATCTGTCAGTCCACATGAGATACTAACAACTTAACCTACTGCAGAAATAACATCACACTGGTGTGGAAGGTTTGCTGACTGATCAAGGCTGGATCTATGAAACATTATGTGCACATAGCAAATGACCAACGACCCGAGACCAAAAGACCAAGGTTCTGACTGACTTGTGAAACCCAATGACCCGACAATGATAACATGACACTTCTCCAGACTGGAACGGACCGGACAAACAACACCTTTAAGGTGGACCTCACTAAGACCACCTTATTGATTCTTGGTGGATTAAAAAAGACTTGAAGCATTCAAAACAGACCTAGTGGAAACCAGAAGGATTTCTAAAGTAAAACTGTGTGAATAATCAACAAACAAATGTTTTTCTTCTGTGAATGTGGGAAATTGTGGAATAAATTGCATGAAGGGTTAAAGGAGTGTTCAACTATTTAATCAATTTAAATAACTTCATGAATAGAAATGATAACTTCCCATGTGCTTCTGAGTTATTTTATTTATAGATGATGTTGTTTGTAACTTAGATTTTTAAATTTTACTTGCTGCTGAACAGAAATGATTTATGGGGAATAATTGCTTTAAATAATTAATAATAATTGCTATTGACTGGACAGGAAAGATGTGCCCTGGTTACCATCTCCATCCAGGATGCCCTGACAACCGATTGGCCTACTTCGTCAGGGGGAACCTTTCAGAAATGTGTTTTTGAATTTGATATGTCTGCTAGAATACAAACTGCTTCCTGTTAGAACTGATTCTAATCTTTTAAATGACACCCAAGGCAAAACAGGAGAGACAGCTGAAGGCTGTGTAAACAGGATGTTGAAATTTTTTCTTTGTCAAAATAAAAATAGCTTTGGATATGATCCTAGCAAAAGAAGAAGGTTGTGTGGTGTTTGTGGAGAGGTTTGTTGTTTTTTTATTCCCAACAATTACAGCACCTGATGGATCTCTAACGAAGGCCCTAATGAATCGCAATCATTATACCATTTAATTAAAATCGCACTCAGGAATCGATGAACAATTTATAAAAAATGTTTGAGACGTGGTTTAGAAAATGTGGAAACCTACTGGTGAGTATATTCACGTCATTGACTGTTGTGGTGATCGCAGGTTGTGTTTGCTGTTGTGCAACGTGTATTCCAGCTCTCATCCTCAGGTGTATTGATCGTGTGATTGGTTTCCAGTGATACCAGAGGTTTAAGATGACCAGAATATCAAATGGATGTGGTGCCAGAGCACACTGATGTTGTCCACTGAATATTTAAGCACAAGTGATGATGTGGATCTCATGGAACCAAAACCCAAAGTGTTGGAGAAATGATGATACTGTGCTAAAAAGGGAGGAGGAGGAACAGAACGACTGCAATGGATAATTGAACAGGGTTTACGACTCAGGGTCTACAATATACTGATGCACATTGTGCTGCTCATTTCCGCTGTGCTTATAGGGTTTTTATTATTTTTGTTGTTTTAAAATTTTCAACAGGGTATTATTTTCTATTTGCAATGTTTTAATCATTTAAATTTCAGACACACGTCAGCATGTGTCTGTTTTATGGGAAACAGAGGGGGTGCACACACTGAGGGCTGCAGGCAGTTACCAGAGAGATGGTACTCCGTTTGGAGGACGGAGTTACGTGACGGACGGAAGGAACTGCCTCCATATTCTAGCTTAGGTCCATATGCACCCAAAACACATTGATTGATGTGAGGTGGGTTTTCCCACCTCAACAGGGGGTTGTTATGAATGTATGATTCTGGAGCCTTTTCTAATCATCTCTTTGCTGCCTTAATTAAATATATCTGCCCTTGTTGCTCATCTGCTGCACCGCTCACTGCTACACGCTTACACAACATAACTGTTGATTTCACATAAGATGCAACACATAGTCAAAGATAAACTGATACAAGAGGATGACATCCTTTAGGCTCTCATCCTTAGGGAATAACTACAACCATGGACTCAGGGGACTGAGAGTGCCAACCGCCTGTCAGATGCCGATGGTTAAAGGGGTCGGGCCCCTCAAATCAAGGGTGTAAGAAAGAGGGGGCCGTGATCAGGCTCACTGGATTGACAAGAGGATAACCCATAAGGGAAAAGGGGGCCCGTCGTCTGACCCGATATCCTTTACAGTGATTTCTGTGACTTAATGAATAATGTTGATATTAAAGGAATCAGAATATTTGATTTAATGGTATGAATGCTGTACAGATAATCAGATAAAGTTAATGACAGATTGATTAAACGAAATTAGTTAAACACATGTCATGAATGAAAGTAGTAATAAGACCTCGCAGGTTATTTTTGGTTTAGGTGTTTTCTAATGGTGCTAAACAGGTACATTGTTTTTGATAATGATGAAATTTTTGGCTAAGATCCATTTGATTAAGCCACTATGTGGCCTGCTTTAATGATGATAATAATATTAGTTGATAATTACCTACAATTGGGCGTAATCTGCCCGGTATGAACATATGATTCTATATTCCATGTTAAGACTCACCTTTTCAGGTAGCTGAACCTGCCAAAAGGACGCTTAGGGATGTCGCTCAGGGGCAGAGAAGATGGACGAAGACAATCAACACTTAGGGTCGACATTAACTGATTCACATGATGTTAGACAGGATTTTCCGCTGTGCTTCAGGCTGTTGTTTCCTCTCTCTATTTTCTCTAAATCAACAACATACAGGTTTGGTGGGGTTTAGACTTGTCTCCACTAGGTTCATCAACTGTTGCTTAGACACAACCAGGGGTCTACTGGAGAGATGACGTTCCTTCTAGTGGGGGGGAGGAACCACGTGACAGCTGGAAGGAGATACCCTGGTCATATATAGGTTTAACACACACACACAGGGTTGAATGATTGTTTCGGGGGGTGGGTACCCAGTTGCAGGTGGTCCACTACCCAGTGCCAAGGGGGTTCACTGATCTAAATTAGTGAGTGCCTTTAAATGACACCTCATCAGGGGGGTTGTTAGGAATAACCTTTATTAATAGGCTCATAGCTGTTTTTTCCCTTTTATGCAGTAGTGAAATAAAATATAAGTTCTAATGTTTCCCTTCTGTTACAATAGGATAAGAATGATCATAGACATACAGAACAAGGACAGATGAGCCAAGGTTCGTCATAAATGACCTGAAGCTGGGGCACTGGGGTAGATAGTGGAGCAGCTGATATTACTGGTTTGATTAGAAAGCTACAGCAACACTTAGATTAAGTATGGACACCCGCTACTACACAACCTAACAGATAGACACCACAATGGTGACACATAGTCTACTGATAATCACTGAGGGAGAGCACATCCATTGCATTGGATTGCCAGATATAAAACTGTATGTGACCTTCTATCGGGGCTCTTCGTCATCCTCTAACAGACGGTCCGAGACGGGAGCCTCAGCGCTGATCTCTGTAATCATTCCTCTGCCTTAACTTAGAATAAAAAGAGCTAAAAGTTAGAAACTGGTTGAGAGTCGTTCCTTTAAGAGTCTTTAGATAGAGAGTGTGATCGCTTCATGGGGACCAAGTACCGGAGGAGCTCCGAGGCGTCTGACCGCCAACAGGGGGCGGTAGCCTCGGAACATGGTTAAGCAGAATTATTGAGCTGAAGCAACAATATTTAACGCTGAAGTGATACATAAAGAATGTGTGAGACGAATAAAACTTCACATCTTTAATCAGAAAAATAAAAATGATTCATAATGTTTCTACCAAAAGTTGTATTTCAAACTGTTTGTTAATTTACATCCAAAATGAATGAAAATACATTAATATTAAAACAGACAATAAATCTAAAATGTTTTCATAAATTATTCACATTTCCTCATTTAGTTTCCTGTTTGACCGGAGTTACAGGAAGCATTTTAAAACAATCAGCAGCTTCTCCCATTTAAAATGATTCAAAAGGGTTTTCAGGGAAGTCATTTCCTGGTTGTCTGGTTGTTTTGTTGTTAAACCGTCTCTCAATTTAAAGTACATTTACCTCCCTGTAGACCTAAACTTCCTCTGAGCTCTTTTCCTGCTTTGGCTGTGGTTGTCTGAGTTAAATCTCTGCTTATCTATTTCATATCATAGTTCATGTAAATGCAGATTCAGAGAGGAAACTCTGTGTGGATCTGGTAAAAACATGAGGTCCTATGTGTTAAACATCTGAAATGGGACAGTTACACTGATGGACCTGATCCAAAGTGGTCGTGGTTCTGAAAGTGATGTTGAAATGAAGCATGCTTCAATGCGCCCTCCTCCAGGACTCGTTTTCCCACCCTGTGAATAAAAATGTAATCCTTATGTAAGAACACTGTGAACGTGGAAAGGTCTGTATATATTTGCAAGCAGTAAAAAGAGAACATCATCATCTGAAGCAGACGACTTACATTCAGGTAAGTTGAGCCAACGACTGTTATGAGTCGAGTTACCAGCAGATGTGTAAGAATGACTTCAGGTTTAATCTGACTAACAGATTAAACTTTGGATTTAAACTCAGTCTCAGGATGAGGTCAGCAGATCTCTGCAGATACACTTACCTCTGACCTTTCCAACACTTTAACCTACAGTATTCAACTAACAGTAAACTGTGTTTTACTCATAAAGGAGAGAAACATGACTGTGTTCATTTTTCTATGATCACAAGTAAAGAGGGCAGAGACTAGAGACTCTTTTTGAGCAATCAGACAAACTGAGGCTCAGATATAAAATGAGGTTCTGTATGGAGGTAAATTTGTCTCAATATTATTCAATCAAAAAATATTAAGTCGTGATCAAAACTTTCAGAGTTGTAATGATTTTTTTTTTACGGAATATTTTATTTTGGGGAGAAAAGAAAATTGTTTGAAAAAACTTTTGATTAAAATGACTATTTTTTTCTCAAGAAGAGAAAAAAGTTATTTGCAAAAGATAAACTTTTATTTGCGCATGTCAAAAATCTTTGGTTACGACTCTCGCTCTTTTGGTTTTGACGCTCTCTGTTTTTGGTTGAACTCAAAGAATTTTGAGTTCTGGAAACATGAACATCCTGGGCGGGGCCTAAATACGAACGATGTAAAACGTTTCCCTATTGGTTAGCGCTGACTACCCCTCCCGTCCCACCTCTGAACTTCCGCTCGAACTGCAGGGCTTGCCGCGTCGCTTCAGGGAGGAGACAGCAACTGTACAGAAGAAAACTGCGGTCAAGTGAGCCGACAGTCAGAAATACGCGTCACGCCAGCCGACACCAGCTCTCTCTTAAAGATTAGCTTCGCGCATACGAGGCGCATTACGGTGATGGAGCAGAAAGGACGTTGATCCTGGCAACGTATGAGAAAATATAAGGGGAATACAGAAAAGTTACCTACAGAACATTTATATTAATTACATTTTCACAACTTTCACATTCATGTTTTATGTAAAAGAATAAATATTTAATATTTTACTGTATAGTTTTGGAGAAATATCTTGTCAAAGTACCTCAAAATGCTTAACCAGTATATGCATTTGTCCCACTTTCAGGAATTTATTTCTCCAAAACCATGAGAGGCGACAACACAATCTCTTCAGATTATATTAGAGGGTCATCTATATTATAACCAGAATTAGTATTTCATAATTTCACTGTAGATTTCTGGAGAACTACACAACTACCCCAACAAAGTACGACAAACGCTTCTTTTTGGTGATGTCAATGAGGTCCTGTGGGAAGTGGTCTGGACAGCTCAAAGTGCAAGAGCATCCAGATCTCTGACCTCTCCTGGACCGGAAACGCCCCTCGCCTGTTGAAGAAGGTACAACAACAGCTCTTCTTCATCAGGAAATGACAACAGATTGTTCTCTCTCCTCAGCTGCTTACAAATGTCTAAAGGGCCACGGTGGGAAGCACTCTGTGTCTCAGCATGACAGGGTGGTGTGGGAACTGCACAGGAGAGGAAGGAAGTATCACGGGTGGTGAGGACAGCACACAGGATTATGGGATGCTGTCTGCCCGACATGGATTCTGTTTTATGCTACACTTGGGGTAGTTGTGTATTTCTCCAGAAATCTGCAGTGAAATTATGAAATACTAATTCTGGTTATAATATAGATGACCCTCTAATATAATCTGAAGAGATTATGTTGTCACCTCTCATGGTTTTGGAGAAATAAATTCCTCAAAGGCAAAAGCATATGCTGGTTAAGCATTTTGAGGTACTTTGACAAGATATTTCTCCAAAACTGTACAGTAAAATATTAAATATTTATAAATTTATTATAGTGGGGGATTTTAACATTCATGTTGACACTGAAAGTGATAGCTTAAATATAGCCTTTAATGGTATCTTAGACTCAATTGGCTTTGCTCAAAAAAACTTTAAACAAACCTACCCACTTTTGTCTTCATTCTCTGGACCTTGTGCTGACATATGGATTGAGTGTAAAGACATAATTTCTCATAAACCCTGTCCTGTCTGACCATTTCTTAAAATAACACCTTGAGTTTAATTAACCCCAGAGTACTCCACACCTGAAAGAAAATTTAATTATAGTAGATCATTATCAGACGATGCTGTAACAACCTTTAAAGAAATCTGTTCCACTTTTAATTTGCTCATTATCACAGAAAAACACAGTGGAGGGGCAATAATTTTGTTTCTTCTCCTTCACAAATTGATTCTCTTGTTCAGAGTGTTACTTCATCATTGCGTGGTGCATTAGACAATGCAAGCCCCCTTGAAAAAGAAGGTAATTATTCATAGGAGGCAGGCTCCCTGGTTTAATTCAGAGCTGCGTACTTTAAAGCACAATGTTAGAAAATTGGAGAGAAAATGGCGCTCTACACACCTAGAGGATTCCTACTTAATCTGGAAAAAAATAGCCTACTGTTGTATTAAAAAAGAACACTTCACCAAGCTTAGAACAGTTTATTTCTCATCCTTTAATAGAAGAGAAACAAGAATAATCCCAGGTTTCCTCTTTAGTACAGTTGCTAAAAACTTACACAGAGTCATAGCTCTGTTGGAGCCATCCATCCCTTAGCTCTCAGCAGTCATGGAACTTTATGGGATTCTTTTTAAATAAAATTGATTCTATTAAAAAAAAAAAATCTTTGACATACTCCTGAAATGATTATTTATCCTCAGCAAGTGAGACAACATTGGAAAAAAACTGTAGAACCGATCTGTGTTTTGGGGACTGTTTGATCCTGTGGAGCTTCCTGAGTTATCAGAAATTTTAGTTTTCATCAAAAACCTTCAATTTGGTATGTTAGACCCAATCCCAACCAAATTATTTAAAAGTGTTTCCTCTGATTACCAGCCCAATTTTAGATATGATTAATTTATCTTTATAAATGGGTATGTACCACAAGCTTTTAAGGTAGCTGTAATTAAACCTTTGCTTAAAACCTTCGCTTGATCGAGATGACTTAATAAATTACAGACCGATATCCAATCTTCCAAATTTTATCAAAAATTCTTGAGAAAATAGATGCTAATCAAAATTTTGAGCATTTAAACAGCAATGATCTGTTTGAAGAGTTTCAGTCGGTTTCAGAGCTCATCATAGCACTGAAACAGCTCTGCTGAAAGTCACTAATGATATTCTTATGGCCTCAGATAATGGACTTGTGTCGGTACTGGTTCTGTTAGATCTCCCGGCTGCATTTTGATACAGTCGATCAAAAATTTTCTTTAGAAAGGCTGGAATATGCTGTAGGGATCAGGGGAGCAGCGCTAGGCTGGTTTTTTAAACTTATCTGTCTGACAGATTCCAGTTTGTTTATGTAAATGATAAAAATCTATAAACTCCAGGGTTTAATGTGGAGTACCACAGGGGTTAGTACTTGGGGCCCAATTCTCTTTACTATATATTGCTTCCCAAAGGTAAAATTATCAGGCAGCATAGAATAAATTTTTACTGTTACGCTGATGATACTCAGCTTTACTTATCCATAAATCCTGATTTAGCCCAACCAGTTAGATAGACTACAAGCATGTCTTGAAGACATAAAACTTGGATGACTTTAAATTTTTTTGCTTCTAAATTCAGACAAGACAGAATTGCGGTTTTGGACCCGGAGTCTTTAAAAAAAAAAACTGCTTAGTCAATCACTTAAACCTGGATGGCATTAAATTGGACCCCCCCGGTAATAAAGTAAAAAACCTTGGTGTTATTTTTGACCAGGACATGTCATTTAAATCCCTTTTAAAACGTTTCTAGGATTTTTCCCTTTTTCATCTCCGGAACATTGCCAAAAAAATTAGAAATATCCTGTCCAGGGTGACGCTGAAAACTAGTCCCTGCATTTGTTTACTTCAAGGCTGGACTATTGTAATTCTTTACTATCAGGATGTCCACAAAATGCAGTTAAAACCTTCAGCTGATTAAAAATGCTGCAGGCAAGAGTTCTGATGAAAAATTAAAAGAGAAATCATATTTCCCCTACTTTAGCTTCCCTTCATTGGTTTTCTCCCGTTAAATCCAAAATAGAATTTTAAAAATTTCTCCTCCTCACATAAAAGCCCTTATGATCTAGCCCCATCATACATCAGAGATCTGATTGTTCCATATGTTCCTAACAGAGCACTTCTGTGTCTACCTGTGACACCTTTCTGGAGAGGGGCATCGTCCGAGCTTCGCTGGCAACAACTTAATGCTCACCCTCTACCGATGATCCACATGGGCCCTGTCTTTTGGGTTTTTAACCCTTTCTCCCCCCTAGACATAGTGATTGACTGAGCTTTTACTGTAACTAATTATATGTGCTCTCTTCAGGATCTAAACTTGAAAACTGGTCTCAGAGTTTATCTTTTCCTTCCGGGGAAAACGACTAAAGGAGCAAAATCCATTAACATTTTTTTTCCTTCCCCATAGAAAGTACTCCTGGATCAGTGCTTCTTTGTTCTCTTTTTTGTCTCTGCTCTTTTCTCTCAACCCCCAGTCGGTCGTGGCAGATGGCCGCTCACACTGAGCGGGCTGCTGGAGGTTTCTTCCTGTTAAAAGGGAGTTTTTCCTCTCCACTGTCGCTACATGCATGCTCAGTATGAGGGATTGCTGCAAAGTCAACGCCAGTGACTGTCCACTGTCTCTACATGCTCATCTGGGCAGTCACTCAAGACTACAAGACACACAAACCTCTGCACCACCTGAACTGACTACAAGAAAGACACGACGCCTCACACATGGACCCTGGAGTGCTTAGAACGACACAACATCAGCACTTCATAGAGAGCTCGTGGGAATGTAGAAGCTAAATCAAACTCAACTGCACAAATCACCACCAGGTGCTGGACATACGATGATGATGCTTAGTTTCTGCTGCTGTTCTGCAAAGGTCTGAACCCCCTCAGCCAGATCATCACAACGAAGAGCTAAAAATACAGACTTAAAAATGGAGCCACTATCCTCCACCTCCTCTACTGTATGATATCAAGCTGCCAAGAGTGAGCAAGGCATTGATTCACTGATCCAGACCACCAAGATATACAGCAAAGGCATCAGAATGCCATTCGGACTGGATGATTTCAGCCGAATGGTATCCAAGAGAGGAAACACCCAACTGCAAGAAGGCAACATTGGAGACATATAAGAAAATGTCTTTTTGAAATTAAAATATCAGTTGTGCCAGTTTTTGGTTTTACAACCTTTTGCAGATGAATGTTGTAAAATCATTCCACCCTGGAGAAATAATTTAAATGAATCATTAAAAGCACAGAAGTAACAAGACATGTCTAGGATGGTGTAGATTTGACCACAACTGCATCGATGTTTAATGTTGACACATGAACTTTGTTCCTACCTGCTTGCTAGAAAATCTCTCATTGTCTTTATATTTTGCAGCATGATGGCAGGAAGGACGGGGAGCTGGAAGACCTTTCAGCTCCTGTTCATCTTCAGCCTCCTGAATATCACCAAAGGATTTGGTATGATAATGAAAGATTTCCCAAAACACACAGATCTTTAAAAGAAAGCCAAGTATTCTGCTAAGTTTCGACTGATTAAAGCTGCAACCAAAATCAAAACCAACTGCTGCTAATATAGTCAGTCCTCCAGCACAACTGCCGGCAATTAGGTGGAGGGAGCTTTAATGGAGTCTTCTACAAATGTACAGTACTTTACCAAGATGACATATTAGAGTTGATAGGTACTTATTCAATATCCAAATATTGTTGTACCCATTACTATAAGCTGTCAAAAAACTGTTTTTCTCTGAGAGTCAAAGCACCTTCTGGATGAACTCTGTTTTATCTCTGCAGAGGTGAAAGAAGATGACTGGGAGGAGCTGAGCCCTGATATTGCTGCTCTGCATCGCCTCAAAGGACTTTCTGAGCACATGTTCCACAAGCAACTCAACAACTCTTCAGATACCAGGTTTATTTTCCTCACCTGTTTCATGTCCCAGTTTAAGCCGTGAAGTAGAAGGTAACTGGACTTCTTGTTTCTTGGAGACCTTTCTACGGTGGCCGACAGGTGCAAGCACCCAGCAAACAGCGAGAGCACACTGCAAACACATAAATGATAAAAACTCCAAAACACACAAACACAAAAACAAAATGAAAAAAGAAAAATGCTGCAAATATGAAAACAGCAAATAACAAAAACAGCAAGTTAAAAAAGCTGCGAACAGAAGTGCACCAGACCACTAGAGGGAGTCGACCACCAACTCATGTCGGACCAGACCCTCATTAAAGACATTACCTCCATAATAACGAGACTGCCCAGAAGAAACTTGGAGGGAAGAGAGAAAACTTTTGTTTTCCTTATGGAACCTCGTGTTCTTTCATGTCTTCTTTTATTTTCTATAAATCAAAGCAGTTTTATTCAAAATGCTTCTTTAGTTCTGAACATGACTCTAAGTTACAGGCTTATAAATTGTAGTCAGAATAATCCCAATAATGGGTCCATCAAGGTCACTAATGGGGCCATTAGGACAGCTGAATCAGTGGCTTTTCTCTTGGCTCATCCACTGATGTGGCCAGAACCACCTGGGCCTTAATTCGCTCAAGACAGTGAAGATGACACTCCCTCCTCTCACCACCCTCGACAACAATGCCCGCATCCGCCACAATGCCCCACAGGACGAAGCCAAAAGTGCCCCACCCCCACTATGTGATGGAGCCGATTAAAGGAGCCCAGAGAGATTGATCTGATGAGGAGGCAGAGGCTGTCTCAAGACTTATAAAATCCAACAGAAGTTTTTGTAGTGATTAATATTAAGAAGGTTTTTATTTTTTCAATTCATGAGGATAGTTTTCTTAGCAATACATAAGGTGGCGCTCTATGGTGGCGTCATCTAAGTTGCCCAACAAGCAAACTGAGGGAGAAGGTGAAATATTACATCTCAGACACTTTGATAAGTCTTCACATATCAGGAGCCAGAACCTCTGAACAGATGTAAATAACCATAGTGCATGGATGTAATTGTCTGGTATATTGCCTGTGTAGTGTAAGCAAGTATTAGACGGTGAAAAAAACCCATCCGGGAAACATCCGTTGACCTGTATAGTAAAACTCTATGAAGGATTTTTTAATATTGCATTAAAATTGTAGAGGGGGGGTTAATTAGTTTTTTTAAAAGTTCTGGAAACATATCGGAGACCCAAAATTTTTTGGTCAAAGTTAAATGATAAGTCCACCCCCCTTTTCATAATAGGAAAGGGGAAAAAATTGTTTCGTCTATATTAGGCAGTGTCCTGTGTATCTTAGATATTAATTTGGGGGGGGTTTGAGTTTGGAACTCTAGTACAATGAGGGGGCATTGGCCCCAAATTTTTTTTAAACCTAAGTTTATTTTTTTTCAGATTTAATTTGTTGATATTCTAAAAAATTTTATTTTTTTGTCCATCCCATATTGTATAATTAATCTGTTAAATGGGATGAACTAAATTTTCCTTCAAATAAAGGGTTCCAGGTATTAAAATTTCTTTACTCCTCCAATCTGGAAATTTTATATTTTATTTTTTTGTAGGATGTCGGGTTTGTTCCAGAGGGGTGTACGTCTGCATGGGAAAATTAGTGAAACCCTGTCATTTTTTAGATATTCCACCATGCTGTCAGAAAAGGTGCTGATTTTTGAGGTTTTTTAAAGCATTCATGTCTTTTTATTTTTGGTGATAAATGGTAGATCTGAAATCTTAATATTATTGCATAATGTCTGTTCTACGTCTAGCCAGGGTTTATCTAGAGGATTGTGTTTAAACCATTTTGAGATGTAAAGTTAGGCAAATCTAGTCCTCCTTTATCTTTGGTCAGTAGTCAGCTACTCTGAAATAGCTACTGGTCAGGTGTAGCTTCTATGAAGAGAGAAACACAAAAGGAACATATGTTCATAGCAGCAATAACAGCAAACAATAGATGCATAATCAGAGAGCAGCAGGAGAAAGTAGCAGAGTGGAAAATAGCATCAAACCTGCAGAGATAGCTCAGGATAACCTAAGCCACTCTAACTATAAACTTTATCAAAAAGGAAAGTTTTAAGCCTAGCCTTAAAAGTAGACAGGGTGTCCGCCTCACGGACTAAAACTGGGAGCTGGTTCCACAGGAGAGGGGGCCTGATAACTAAAGGATCTGCCCCCCAATTTCCTTCTAAGAGACTCTAGGAAAAACCCCCAGAAAACCTGCAGTCTGAGAACGAAGTGCTCTGTTAGGAAGTATGGAAAAAAATCGGGGTCTCTGATGTATGATGGAGCTAAATCATTAAGGGCTTTATATGTGAGGAGGAGAATTTTAAATTCTATTCTGGATTTAACAGGGAGCCAATGAAGGGAAGCTAAAGTAGTTGGTAAAACTGTCTGGGTCTTTTCTGCTTTTGTATGTTCTCCCCTTGCATGTGTGGATTCTCTCTGGGTACTCCAGCTTCCTCCCACAGCCCAGAAACATGACTCATTGTCCTGAGGTATGAGTGTGTCCAAGGTTGTTTGTCCTGTGTGTCTATGTGTTGCCCTGAAATGGATGGGCGACCTGTCCAGGGTGTCACCCACCTCATACCCATTGACCGCAGGAGATAGGTACCAGCTCCCTGTGACCCTGCAAGGACAAGCGGGTAAAGACGATGGTTGGCTGATCTCTCTTTTTCATTTTCATCAGAACTCTCACAGACCTGAACTCAATGGTCCACACAAATCCTGACCAAGACAACCAAACTTAAAACAGAAGTGCTAAACATAAAACAACAATCAATAGAAAATATAAAGTCTCAGTTCCAGCAAGAAGTTCATATACACCTATTATAACATTTCTTTATGTAACATACATAAACATTTAGTAAACCAGTAACTCCTGTCTGTCTCTTAGTTAAGAAACATCTTTTTTGTTGCTTTCATTCTCAGGAGCAGACTGTCTAACTAAATGTCCTAACATCTCTACTCTGAAGAACTTTATTTTTAGTGAGATTTGATTTACTGCGACTTTAGTAATGAAGAATGTGTTTCATTTTCAACAGCTCAACAGCAAGAGTCCGAAGATCAGTTCCCAGGTAAGGAACTTTTCATTCTTTACACTTTTAGACGATTTTGTAAAATAAGAGCGAGCTTAATTAACTCATAAACACATTTTATAATGTACATTTAAAGCGCCAGAAATCAGAAAGTTAAACAATGCATCCAAATAAAGGAGAAATAAATCATTTACACAAGTGCCCAACATTTTATTTTGGTTCAACGCAACAGAATCATAGTACCATAGCCCTCTGATGCGGCCTGTATTTGGAGCTGTTTTCCTCAAAGCTGATTTGAAAAGGTTCTTAATGAGCCCTGATCTGCAGTCGGGTCATAAATGGTATTGCAGCGACTTCAGGAGACAAACCACAAGCTGCTGAGTGGCTGAGGTTGCATGACAACATAGGATTCATCACACCTGGTGAAGGAGTGACAACCCTCAGATAGATAGATAGATAGATAGATAGATAGATAGATAGATAGATAGATAGATAGATAGATAGATAGATAGATAGATAGATAAAATAGATAGATAGATAGATAGATAGAAGGAAAATTAGATAGATAGATAGATAGATAGATAGATAGATAGATAGATAGATAATCATTCTATCTGTAGATGTCTCCCCAGCAACAGCATCAAAAAAACAGAGATACATTTAATCATTTAATGAAAGAATTGTTTTGCACACATCTTCTAGAAGTTTTTTGGTGGAATAGTTATCAGATGTTTTTCAGTCAGCACAGAGAGGAGTAGCACCCTCCCCCCCAAAAACACTCCTGGCTCCTCATGATACCGACAGAAAACAACCCCAAGCCTTAACCTTCAACAATAAAAAACTCATTTATGGTTTTTTTAATTTCCAAAAAGCTAATGTTAAAGCATAACTAAAAACTCCTAATTAAAAACAATCTATAAAAAGGGAAAGTCCCCAAAAAATTTTGGCTTAAGCAACTAATTTAATCATGCATTTAATTTTACCCCCCCAAAGTAAAATTGAGCTGGTATGATAATATAAATCCTTGAATCCTTGAATCTTTAAGGCCTCCTTTATACGGCAATGGTCTGATTTATTTTCTAACACTAATTGGTCGTTATACATTTCAGTTCATTGCAGGGAGCACTTTATGGCTCTGTGTTTATATGAAGAACATCTACCCTGCAGTGGTTATAGCTGATAATTAAAATGGCAGCTGTGGCAGAGGAGCATATCTGTGCCAGTGCTTCAGTTGTCTGAATCTAATTCAGTTTGTAAAAGTAGCAAAAGACTGACTTGTTTAGAGTCCCAGCAGCACAACGATGGTTTAGTCCATTTATAACAAACGGTTGGCTCTAGATTACCTCCGTGTCCATCTGTTCCTGACATTCAGAAGCCTGCTTGAAGGATCAGGCAGGATTCAGGTTGAGGAGACTTGGAAACAGCTTTAGAGATGTTCTCATAAAGATTGAAGTACAAATGTGTGTCTGTTTGTGAGACACTTGGGTGACAACACAAGTTAAATGTCAACCCTTTCGGGGCGTGATGTGAGGCCGTCAAACACACATTCCCATGTCGGTACTTCTATCTTTATCAGGCCTGACAGAAGGGATTCATGGCCTCCTATGTCATGTTTATGTTTGTAGGATCCAGTCTGGCCATGAATGCAAACAATATTGTGTTTAGGTTTGAGTTTCAGGAAGGTCATGAAAACATTTGCTCAGCCACACCTGTTCAGTGTGTCAACCTCAAACTATCCACCTATAAATGAAGCCATGAAAGATGCATCAACTAGACCATCAGATGATGTCAGAAAGTAAATGTGATTGTGGACAAATGTCTTCACCCCACTTTAAAGTGAACACATTATTAAACAATTAACTGTTTTAATCAGTTGAAAATTGATTGATACTGATGCATTAAAGCTGTTTATGTTGCAGGTTACAGAGATGTTAGGTTAATAACATCAGTGACTAAAACTGTGTGATAATTAACTGGATAAATCAAATATAAGATCCAAAAATGTGCCAAAACCACTAGTCAACATTTATGACTCTAAAATCCACAGCGACATATCCGTTACAATAACCAGAAAATATGATGTTACCCTGCAGACAGCATCTCACAATGAACATTTCTGTCCGCATATAGCTTTAAAGGCACAGATTCATAGAGTCCACAATACACAGGTCTAAATGTAACGACCTACAACCCTAAAACAAAAAAACTGAATTTCAAATTAAATTATCAGCAACATGTGTAACAGTGTAGGGTATTTTGTTAGTGACAACATGCTAAAGGGAAAGATTTAGATACTCTCTGAAGTGCTCCACACCAAAGCAATGCAATAATGTCAAAGGTTTAGGTATCCGCTGACCTATAGCAGCAGGGCAGTGAGTGGTGGAATAGGTGGAAATGTCAAAGGTGTCAAAAATTCATTTGCTTTGTGGCTTAATTTCCTGGAAGCCTTTTTACCGTCCTCATTAGATGCTATCAGGTACTACCAGCGCCACCCAATGTTCAAATATCATCACGTCATGTTCGGTAAACATTTTTTTCAATTTTGTATTTACATTTTGAGATGTTTTTTTGTATCTTTTAATTTCAAGTCAAATTAATTGCAACAAACACTTTTTGTTCTTTTATTTGCAACATAACAACAATGGTAAGGCAATGGGAAAACAAAACCAGTCTGAACACATTCTGGGCATATTCTGATGGATTCGACAAACACAAAGGTCAAAGTGGAGTGGAGAAAAACTGACTGGATGATCCAGTAAAAATGAAAACAGGAACTGATGATACAGCATCTGTTTCCACAAAAAACCCAACAAGCACATCATATCTCTATACCTTCGTCTGTCTGAAGTGTGCTGGATCGCTAAGAGATTAACATTTCTTTGTGTTTTGTTGTGTAAAACAGAGAAGAGCTTTCCAGTTGTCGGTATGTTGGAGGTCCTTTTGAATCAGTTTGTTTCGTTCTGCTGTGACGTGAGTGTTGTTGAGTGGAATCATTTTTTTATGTTCCTGACTGACTAAATATGGGTCCAGAGAAAGGTCAAAATTACTGTAATATTTGAAAAAAAAAATCTGAACAAATAAATGTGGAAAACTTTGTCAAATGTTGATCTTCGTACTCGTACTCGTCGTCTTCCGCTTTATCCGGGACCGGGTCGCGGGGGCAGCAGACTCAGCAGAGACACCCAGACGTCCCTCTCCCCAGACACCTCCTCCAGCTCCTCCGAGGGGAGCCCAAGGCGTCCCTAGGCCAGCCGAGAGACATAGTCCCTCCAGCGTGTCCTGGGCCGTCCCCTGGGCCTCCTCCCGGTGGGACGTGCCTGGAACACCTCTCGAGGAAGGCGTCCAGGAGGCATCTGGAATAGATGCCTGAGCCACCTCAACTGGCTCCTTTCGATGTGGAGTAGCAGCGGCTCTACTCCGAGGCCCTCTCGAATGGTTGAGTTCCTCACCCTTTCTCTAAGGGAGTGCCCGGCCACCCTACGGAGGAAGCTCATTTCAGCCGCTTGTATCCGGGATCTCGTTCTTTCGGTCATGGCCATAGGTGAGGGTAGGAACGTAGACCAACCGGTAAATTGAGAGCTTCGCTTTTCGGCTCAGCTCTCTCTTCACCACAACGGACCGGCACAGCGCCCCCATTACTGCGGCAGCCGCACCGATCCGTCTGTCGATTCTCCGCTCCATTCTTCCCTCACTCGTGAACAAGACCCGAGATACTTGAACTCCTCCACTTGAGGCAGGAACTCCCCTCCAACCTGAAGAGGACAAGCCACCCTTTTCCGGTTGAGTACCATGGCCTCTGACTTGGAGGAGCTGATCCTCATCCCAGCCGCTTCACACTCGCCTGCGAACCGCCCCAGAGCATGCTGTAGGTCTTGGCTAGAGGGGGCCAGGAGAACCACGTCATCTGCAAAAAGAAGAGACGAAATCCACTGGTCCCCAAACCAGACCCCCTCCGGCCCTTGGCTGCGTCTAGAAATCCTGTCCATAAAAGTTATGAACAGGACCGGCAATGCGGACCAAACTCCTGCTCCGCTTGTACAGAGACCGGATGGACCCTAATAAAGGGCCCCCGATTCCATACTCCTGGAGCACCCCCCACAAGGCATCACGAGGGACACAGTCGAATGCGTTCTCCAGGTCCACAAAACACGTGAACCGGTTGGGCAAACTCCCATGAGCCCTCGAGTACCCTGTAGAGGGTATAGAGCTGGTCCAGTGTTCCACGGCCGGGACGAAAACCACACTGCTCCTCCTGAAGCCGAGGTTCAACTATCGGCCGGACTCTCCTCTCCAATACCCTGGCGTAGGCCTTACCAGGGAGGCTGAGGAGTGTGATCCCCCTGTAGTTGGAACACACCCTCCAGTCGGACCACCACCCCGGTCTGCCAGTCCAGAGGCACTGTCCCCGACCGCCATGCAATGTTGAAGAGGCGTGTCAACCATGACAGCCCCACAACATCCAGAGATTTGAGGTACTCAGGGCGGATCTCATCCACCCCCGAAGCCTTGCCACCGCGGAGCTTTTTAACCACCTCGGTGACTTCAGCCTGGGTGATGAAAGAGTCCAAACCCCGAGTCCTCAGCCTCTGTTTCCACCAGGGAATGCGTGATGGCAGGGTTGAGGAGATCCTCGAAGTACTCCTTCCACCGCCCGATAATGTCCCCAGACGAGGTCAGCAGCCTCCCACCCCCACTATAAACAGTGTTGGCGAAGCACTGTTTTCCCCCCCCTGAGGCGCCGGACGGTTTGCCAGAATCGTTTCGAGCCGACCGGTAAATCTTCTCCATAGCCTCACCGGAAAATCCTCCCAGGCCGGGTTTTTTGCCTCTGCCACAGCCTGGGCCGCAGCACGCTTGGGCCTCACGGTACCCGTCAGCCGCCTCAGGAGTCCCACAAGCCAACCACAGCCGATAGGACTCCTTCTTCAGCTTGACAGCATCCCTTACTGCCGGTGTCCACCCCGGGGTTCTGGGATTGCCGCCGCGACAGGCACCGCAGACCTTACGGCCGCAGCTACGGGCAGCAGCATCGACAATAGATGCGGAGAACATGGTCCACTCGGACTCTATGTCTCCAACATCTCCCGGAATCTGGTCAAAGCTCTCCCCGGAGGTGGGAGTTGAATACATCCCTGGCCGAGGGCTCCGCCAGGCGTTCCCAGCAGACCCTCACTATGCGCTTGGGCGCTGCCAAGTCTGTCCGGCTTTCTCCCCCTCCAGTGGATCCAACCTCACCACCAGGTGGTGATCAGTGGACAGCTCAAACCCCTCTCTTCCCCCGAGTGTCCAAAAACATGCGGCCCGAAAGGTCTGTTTGATACGACAACAAAGCCCGATCACTGACCCCCTTCCCTAGGGTGTCCTGGTGCCAAGTGCACTGATGGAAAACCCTCATGCTTGAACATGGGTTTTTCATTATGGACAATCTGTGACTAGAAACAGAAGTCCAAAAACAAAACACCACCCCCGGATTCAGATCGGGGAGGCCCATTCCCCCCGGATCACGCCTCTCCAGTTGTCACTGGGCGTTAAAACCCCCCCAGCAAAATAATGGAGCCCCCGGGGGAGGGCCACTATCCACCCCCAACCCCCGACAGGGACACCAAAAAAGGGCCGGGTACTCCGCACTACCCGGGCCATTTAAAGGCCGAAAAACGACAGTCGGGAACCCTTTTTCCCGACCCCAAAGGTGCAGGGATGCAAACCCTCTTTTTCCCGGGGGGGGTAAACCCCAACACGAGACGGGGAGCGGGGGGGGCAAAAAGCAAAACCCCCCCAGCCCGCCCCCCTCTCCCCGTGGGCCATTTTCACAGTAGAAGAGAGTCCACCCCCCCTCTCAAGGGGGGGGTTTCCCAAGAGCCCACGCTATGCGTGGAGGCGAGCCCGACAAATTTTCAGTCGATTTTTCCCTCGACCTCCCGCCCCAAGCTCAGGCCCCCCTTCCCCCCCCAGTGAGGGAAACATTCCACGTCCCTAGACCCCAGCCTAAGCATCCGGGGATCGGGCCACTAAGGTCCCTCCTTCGTCCCCCCCCCAATCCTTTTTTGCAGGGTCCCTCAGGGGTTCCCCCTGCAGGGGGGGGGGCCCCCACGGGGGGAAAGGGGCCCTCGCGTCTTCTTTCCCGGGCTTGGCCCGGCCGGGGCCCCCGCGGGGGAGCAACCCGGCTCCCAGTCGCTCCCCCGACGAGTCCCCCCCCGGGGCCTGGCCTCCGGGGGGAAACCCCGGCTCCGCCGAACCCGGGGCCGACGCTCACGTGCCTCGATATATTTTTTCCTCAAAAAGGGGATTCTTAAAACCCTCTTTTCTGACCCATCACCTAGAGCCTGTTTGACATGGGAGACCCCACCAGGGGCATTTAAGCCCCAGACAACATAGCCTCTAGGATTATTTGAACACTCAAACCCCTCCACCACGTTAAGGTGGCGGTTCAAGGAGGGAAATGTTGATCTTAAGATCTGAAAAATAAAAAACTTTAATATAAAAAGAAGTGAAGCTAAAGTTTCTTTCAGTTTGTAGTCTTTTTACTTTTATTTCTGTTTCAAACTTTGACCCCGATCTGACAGGGGGCGGGGCATCAGATCTCAGGGGTGTGGCAACATTCCTCACAGAGCAGAAGTGTCCGCCCCTTTCCTGTTGCGTTCATTAACATGGGAAGTTTGAACTGTTTCATGGTTTAGTTTCAGATTTCATATAAAATGTTTTGGTAAAATGACATAAAATATTGACAGATCCAAGCTTCTTAGTTGCCAATTGACATGCAAAGCTTAGCATGTCTATCCTCTCTAAGGACATGAGAAGGTTTTATTTGAACATCATTGTATCTGTGAAGCATGTGTTCTGGAAAATCAGTTACAATATTTACCATTTGCAGTATTTTCACTGGAACTTATCTTATTTCTGTAACGTTCATCTGAATTCAGGACAAATGGACTCCTGGGTCCACTGGTTGAAGAGAAATAAGGACATAAAAGGTTTTTCTGTTGCACTAGCAGTAACCTCGATTAACACTGTATGCAACCTTTATTCTTTTAAGTATTGTTCTTTACTCAGTTTTGACATCAGCACCATGTTGTTTTGGTGAACAAATTGCTGTTATATGGTTGTTGTCATCTTTTTAACCCAGTGCTGTTTGTAGAACTATTTATGCCCAGGTTCTGGACTCCCAGTGCCTGAGAGAGGCTCCACTCAAGCCCTGGGTTATTCTTCATGCAAGTGAAGTGGCAAGATGGAGTCTGCTCATTGCAACCAAGAGCAGCGTTACTTCACAATGATGTCAGTCAGTCATTTTCTATCGCTTCTTCCATAGTTGGTCGCGGGGGAGCTGGTGCCTATCTCCAGCAGTCTATGGACGAGAGGCGGGGTGCACCCTGGACAGGTCACCAGTCCATCGCAGGGCAACACACAAACAACCATGCACACACTCATTCACATACCTAAGAGCAATTTACAGAGACCAATTAACCTAACAGGCATGTCTTTGGACTGTGGGAGGAAGCTGGAGTACCCTGCGAGAACCCACGCATGCACAGGGAGAACATGCAAACTCCATGCAGAAAGACCCCCGGCCGGGAATAGAACCCAGGACCTTCTTGCTGCAAGGCAACAGTGCTACCAACCGTGCAGCCCTTCACAATAATGTTTCTCAAGTAAAAGTAAAAAGTACATTTCACTGAAAATACTCAATTAAAAAATGAAATTGCTCATGGAAATGTAACTAAGTATCTGAAACTAGTTACAGATACTCAGTTACCCACCTGTGGTCATAAGTGACAGAAACACGACTCAGGAAGCAGAAAACTGATCCCTGAAAGTGGTCTGTGTTTGTAATGATGTAACGCAAGGTTCAAATAACTGTGAGAGTGTATGTGTGTGTGTGTGTGTGTGTTATTTAATGCCAGTCTGTCATCGATTTCTGTGTGACTTTCAGATCTTGTGATGACATCTTCTCTGCTGCTCAGACTGAATAAAAACTAGGGTTAACTTCATGCCCCAGGCTTCAGGTTTTGTTGATAATGTCACTGATGGGATTCAGTTCAGAGTAGTTCTGAACAGTCAGTATCTTAACTACGGCAGGCATCATTCAAGATGATCTTAATTTGGAAAACCAGGGAAGACTTCCCATGGAAGAGTCTTACTTCGCTCTGTTTGTGCTCCACAGTCTGAGCAAATTCAGGACAATAGATCCTGAACCCAAACCTGATGTTCCTAACCAGCTGCAACCTCAGCATCCAGCATGGCTGTCTCATGCATGGACAGTGGTGGACGGGAAAAAAAAACAATCATTAGCTCTTCCATCAGTCTAATTTGTTCAGTTCAACCCAGTACTGTTAGTGAACATGCTGCTGTGGTGTTGCATTTATGTTTGACCTTAAAGAGGTCACTGAAGCTTCTGTATCTGCAGCAGTGAAGGGCTAAACACGCTGGACAACATAAGCTCACTGTTCTCTGTCTGCCTGCAGGCGTGGTAGGATGCATGGTTGGGACTAAACATCCAGCAGCAGACGGCTGCAGTTCGCACCCAAACGACCAGAGATACGACCTGCGGTACGACCAGCAACCCCCAACAAAGGAAGAGCTGAGTCCGTTCCAGCAATCATACATTCCCACCTTTTCATACATCTGGACTTGTTCCTGCAGTCTTGTTGGTTTCAGAGAACCCAGTGTTTCAGGCTCCAGAGCTTTATCAGGCTTAATACAAGGAACAACTCTGCCTTGGCCCAGAGAGGGACCAAATTGGAGGAGATAAAGTTCCTGAGCAGAAATCTTGGTGAGCCTCAAAGTGATTCCTGTCAACACTGTTTACAGGAGACCTCCATGACCTCAGACAAGAACATAGCCGGGAGCAGGAAGTACTGTTAGCTTCTCCGGTGAGACGCCTTCCATCTTGGAATGCAAACGTCACGGAACCAGAGGAGGTGCTCTTGTTGCTTTGGTTGACCAACTTCTCCATCACCGGAAAGCTGAAGGTGTGAGAAGATCATCCAGGTGCTGGAAAACCTAGGTTGGAACGTAACGTTAGTCAGACAGGTTTCAGTAAAGTGGACCACAGGTCCGGTTCCAGCTAAATGTGGGCCTCTGATTCAGGCTGTTTTCATCCTGGCTGTGGAGGACCAACTCTTCTTCTTTCTAACTGTTCTATCTCTGCAGCTGAAGGTTTTACAACATATATCAGAACTACAGAACCACTGCAACTATGTGATGTTTAATCTTCCCAGAAATCAAGATGGAGTTCTGGTCCATGAGAGGCTGGAAACTTCTGACCATAACTGTGTTATGGAGAGGAGGAGAAACACCAGATCCAGATGGATGATTAACACCAACCTGTCCACATTTAATCCGCCTATTTAAATCTGAACTTATATGATCAAAGTGGAAAATGATTAACAATCAGTGTTCTACAGCCAGTCAGATGTTGGACCTCCTGATGGACCAATAGACCAGGCGTTTGTCTTCTGTCCTTTCTCACTGCCCTCCACGTCTCCAAACACATTCTGGAGGTCCAGCTGGACCTCAGTAGAGCAGATTAATGCTGCACATATTTCAAACCTTGACGTCTGGGAGGTGGGAGTGGTTCTGGGCTTTGATAAGGACACACTCAGACGGACCTCATAGACTGTGAGGGAGGGACAGAGACCCAGCAGAGGCTCTGCCTGAAGGTCCGTGGTTTCTCTCCTGTTTTTAACTCAAAACAAAAAGCTAAAATTGCTTCAAACATAGCATATTTTTTTCAATCTGTTTAATATTTATTATTTATATTAGTTTATTCATTCATGGATTAATTTTAAATTTAAACGGAGGATTTCTGGACTTAACTTGATTCTTCTGTCCATGTTTCAGTGTTTTGGACGAGTTGGGATACAGAGACAGATCTGCTTATTTCCTTTACAGGTACATTTGACCATTTATTGAACAATTGAAATTATTTGTTATTAAACTGTTGTAGCTTCAGGTCTGTGCAGTGATATGATGGAAGGAGGAGTTTAAAGCCAAAGGTCTGCGTTTGTCATTAAACCAGGAACGAATAAAACAGTTTGTGTTCAGGTCAAACTGCTGAGATTTAATCCTGAGATTTCTGACATGAGAAACAGGAAGTAAGAAGCAGATTTCCAGCTTTGCTCCTGGCTGCGTCCTCTCAGCTTGGCTTGGCTGCTGAATTCATGCCAGGCACTCTTTATTTGATCCGTTAACATCAAACATGATTCCTGTGGTCCAGAAGGTCTCCCAGACAGGTGGGTCAGCACATAAACCCGTCAACCAACCCGTTCATCTGACAATCAAACCAGGCACATTTTCTGCTTATGAAAATATTAAGAATTTCCCTTGTTTTACCGCATTTAAACATATTTCCATTTATAAACAGATGGATGGATGGATGGACTGTAAAACGGTTCTAAGATTGGTTGTTTTCTGATGGTTTGGGCCAGTACACCAACACATCATTCATGGTTACTGGTTCCATTTCCTGTTTCGTTTTTCTCTTCCGACCCGGTCTGGGTCAGAGTTTGGCACACCACACCACCGTAGGTCTTAGCTCCCTTGGTGTGTTCACTGTTCCTCTTGTCAGCTCATTTAGGCTCCACTTTGGTCCGCTAACTGTTCTTTGGATCATAAACTTGGACACTGGAGGTTTCAGGTTCTTTGGTTTGGTACCAGTTCCTTCTGATGCCCCCTGGAGGTGTGTAATTAGCAACAGAACCTGGGTAATCGGTTTTGTTTTGTTGCAGATGAACTTGGCTCTCATCCATGACCGTCTGCACATTAAATCATTCTGGGAGAACCGGATCAACGCTGAAAATCAGCATGCTGAGACCGAGGAGCAGAGGATGAACAAGAGCGCCCTCACGAAGTCAGTAAGACCTCATCTTCTTTTTATCACAGCTGTAATCTGTTCAAATGATGTTTCCATGTAAAAATGTCTGCGCCTGGGCCAGATGTCTGGGGACCACCAGCTAAAAATCCATCAGAACCTCATCAGTCCTTAGCGATCCATTCAGAACTCTTGGGTCACAGTAGCAGCGCTGACCTGACGGGAAAGTTTTTTCTATTTCTAAAGTGATATTTTAACAATTAAATTGGGGAAATGGGAAACCTGAATGAGGCAATCTCAGGTAAAAGTAGTTTTTAGAACTAATGTCTTAAACCTCTTAGGTTCCATCCATTGTCTTCCAATTATCAGAGATTGGGTCGTGGAGGCAACAGGTCCAGGAGGGAATCCCAGACATCCCTCCCCCAACGACGTCCTTCAGCTGATTCTGGGGGATCCTAAGGCGTTCCCAGGCCAGATGAGATATATAGTCCCTCCAGCGAGTTCTGGGTCTTCCTCAGGTGTCTCCTACCAGCGGCGAGGCCAGGAGGCATCCTGATCAGATGCCCTCACCATCAGACGTAGTCTTCTTGTCCAACATGGCGCTGGAGGAATAAAGTCAGAGACAGAAACAGTTCAGCTTTCAGAGGGAAAGATGTAATTTGGTTCTGATGCAGATTAGTGATGAAGATGTTCATAAAACATCTACAGGGGTTGAACAATGAAACTGAAACACCTGGTTTTAGACCACAATCATTTATCAGTATGGTGTAGGGCCTCCTTTTGCGGCCAATACAGCGTCAATTCGTCTTGGGAATAACATATACAAGTCCTGCACAGTGGTCAAAGGGATTTTAAGCCATTCTTCTTGCAGGATAGTGACCAGGTCACTACGTTGTACTGTGGAGGAAAAAAAGTTTCCTTGACTCGCTCCTCCAAAAACACCCAAAGTGGCTCAATAATATTAGATCTGGTGGACTGTGCAGGCCATGGGAGATGTTCAAACTTCACTTTCATGTTCATCAAAACCAATCTTTCACCAGTCTTGCTGTGTGTATTGGTGCTTCGTCATCCTGATACAGGCACCGCCTCAGGATACAATGTTTGAACCATTGGATGCACATGGTCCTCAAGGAAATGGTTCCGTAGTCCTTGGGAGTGTGACGCGCCCCATCTAGCACAAGGACTTGGCCAAGGGAATGCCATGATATGGCAGTCTAAACCATCACTGATCCACCCCATGCTTCACTATGGGCATGCAACAGTCTGGGTGGTACGCTTTTGCGGGCTTCTCCACACCGGTAACTCTCCCGGATGTGGGAAAACAGTAAAGTGGACTCATCAGAGTACAATACATGTTTCACATTGTCCACAGCCCAAGATTTGCGCTCCTTGCACCATTGAAACCGACGTTTGGCATTGGCATGAGTGAGCCAGAGGTTGCTTAATAAGCAGCCTGGCCGTGGTATATTGACCCTGTGGAGTTCCCCGACGGACAATTCTGGTGGAAACAGTGAGAGTTGAGGTGCACATTTAATTGCCGTGAATTTCGGGCAGCCGTGGTTTTATGTTTTTGGAATACAATCCGGGTAGCACCCTGAACATCCCTTTCAGACAGCTTCCTCTTGGTCCACACAGTTAATCCTGTTGGATGTGGGTTCGTCCTTCTTGGTGGTATGCTGACTCATACCTGGAGTACCGTGGCTCTTCTTGATACATCACAAAGAATTGCTGTCTTGGTCACAGATGCGCCAGCAAGACGTGCACCAAAACCAATTTGTCCTCTTTTTGGGGAAATCTGGTAGTCACCCATAATTTTGTGTGATTTCAATTTTTTGAGCCAAAACTTTTGTCTTCCCCCTGCTAATTGAACCTTCACACTTGCTCAAATGGGGCAATGTGAAACCCATGAAGACGGGCTCCCAAAGGCGGGCCCAAATTTTAGCCTTTTAAAAACCTCCCCCCACAAAAATGACAGGTTTTTTCAGTTCTTTGTCAAACCCCCTGTAGAACCTTCATCGTAAGTGGTAATGTCACAAGAGGAGAGATGGAGTCGTCAGGTGGTGTCTGGTTTTACGTCTCTGCGGCTCAGTGAGGTTCTGTATATCAGTTGGCTACATGTGGAGCAAATTGGACCTTTCCCACTGGGTTCTGAGCGGTTCTGATCAGAGTGGATAGAACCCCTGCTGATGGGACCCGTTGTATGTTGAAAATGATCACGTTTGACCTGTTTACTGTAATACTGAAGGTGACTGGAAACCAGAATATCCAATATTTATTTATTTAATATCAGATATTTATTCCAACATTTATTAATATCTAATAATAATTAATTCATATTTAATATTAATATATTATTTCAGTTTCTTTCATCTTTCCTTTGATCACCCTCTCATTATCCTCCTACATTGATTATATATAGCTTTTATTTTCATGTTTTGAAATAATCACCTGATTGTTTCCACCTCATTACTGATCTGTGATGTCATTTCCTACCATCATTAGTTTATTTCATCTTGGATCTTTTACCAAACCGGTCCAAATTAGGATCTCCCATCATGAAGATCTCATTCACAGTTGGTCCCATGCAGAGCAATCACAAGCAGATCCCAGCTCGCCTGCCTCCCAGACCCTCAGGGGTCTCTGAATGTGGAAGCTGTTACAACACGGAGAATGAATGCGCTTTGGGTCGCAGCGGGCCGACATGTGAGCGTGTATAGCAAATAGACACGTCTAAAAACAGAACCTCTCATTACAAACAGCCTCGTCTCTCAGCGAGCAGAGGGACATGCTGACACCCTCTGCCCTCGGAGACAGTCTGGTCCTCAAAGGTCTCCGCAGCGTCGGTCACTAATGAGCGGAAACATCAGCCGGGCCTTACGTGGTTCTGGCAGGAAACTGAAAGATGAATGAAATGCTGTTCATTATGAGGATGGTGGCAGGTTGGAAATATTCAGCATCTGAATGTTCTCCAAACATCTCCTCCTTTGACTGAGAGAGTGGTTCTTTTGGACCTGAATGTTTCCAGAAGGTCCAGAAAGATGTCTTCCTCAGAACATGTGGAGGACAAACTGTCAGAACTGATCAAACTCAGCCAGACTTTAACATTTTCTTCCAGGATTGTCCTGGATTCAGCTCCATCCATCTTCTCATCAACTCTGTCAGCTTCCCTGACCCTGCTGAAGAAGCATCCCCACAGCATGATACTGCCACCACCATGTTTCACCATGAGGATGGTGTGTTTAGGGTAATGTGTGACGGGCATGTAGGCCAAAAAGTTCTGGTCAGTTCTGGTCTCCTCTGATCAGAGCAGCTTCTTCTGCTCCTAACCCTGCCTTAAGGAGAACCAGAACTTCATCCCTGACCTGGCTGCTGTGTTCCTTGGTCTCCATGGTGCTGGTTGTTCTGTAATGTGCTTTAAGAAGCTCTGAGGCCAGAAACAGACCAGCTGCATTAGACTCAGATTAAATCACACACCGCTGGACTCTGGTTAGGTGTCTCCAGAAGCTACTTGGTTAACTGGATTTTATTCAGGGGCATCAGAGTAAAGGGCTGAAAACAAATGCAAGCCTCACTTCTTTCTTTGTGTTGGTCTGTCACATAAAATCCCAATAAAAACAATGAAGTTTGTGGCATTACTTAGACAAAATATGGAAAAGTTCAGGGGGTGTGAAAACTTTGTAGGACAACAGACTGGCTGACCTGAAAAGGTTCTAAAACGGATCTCCTCTGATGGTTGTTGGACCGGTTCTGTCTGACTGTCTGATGAGAAATATTTTCCTAATATACACAGAACTTTGGAGGTTCCCTCTTTTCTTCTGGTGCGGGTTGTACTGCCCCACTGCACACACTCTCACCAACTCTGACTCCCTAGCCGGGTGCTTCTGAGCGGTACCAGATGCAATGACAACCACTAACGGCACCAGGTGGGCGGGGCATGTTCTGACGTCTCATCTGGTTGTTCATTTTGTGTCTGGTTGTTGTGAACGAAGCGAGTCGTAATGATATCAGAACTCGACCAGCACAGACAGAACTTCTCAGTGGTCAGTCCGTTAGTCACACTGAGGCCAGTAGAGGGAACATCTGGACAGTTTTTAGCCCATAATGAGGTCGGCTGCAGTGCTGGGGAACATGAGCTGGACTCAAGAACCTGAAAACAGTTGTGTGACATCAGGTTGTTTTCTTGAAGGCCCAACATGTCTCCTTCCTCTTCAGGTTGTGCTTCACCCTGTGTTGAAGAAACATCTCAAAGCAGACAGATTTTCCTGGTTCTCCACCAGATATTAGTCCTGTCCCTGCTGACTCTTCTCCTCTCCAAACCTTATCCCACCTCTAGACCCTCACCCCTAATCCCCCCGCTCTCCATTACCCTGTCCCCTAATCCCCCTCCTATCATTCCGTGTATCTCCTAATCCCCGGGGTATCTGTTACCACGTCCACCCAACCCTCCGGACTCGGCAGCCGCCCGTCTCCCCGCTCCACTTCAGGAGTTACTAATTGCGAGCGTTCTGTGTGATCGGGCCGAGGCTGGAAGAACATGTTGCAGAGAGACGAGGTGATAATCTGAGAGCGATGAGTGATGGAAGCCAGCAGAGAGCAGAGATGGATTTAGAAGTTCTTCTGATGCAGACGTCCAGCTACTCACTGCTTCTGTCGCTGCGTCCGTTCATCATTTTCTATTAACTGGAAGCTGATGCAGCTTCAGACACGTCAGTTCAGGTGAAATGATGAGAGACGTAGGAGGAAGATGGGAGGTATTCTTTCATTTAATCACACAGCTGCAGGCCAAGATCTTTCTCCATATATTCCCTCATCTTCCCAACATTAAAATCCTTCTGGACTCAAATCCAGACATTCATCTGTCTTCAGGGGTCCAACAGTAAGGTGGCATCTTCTCATTTCTGGATTTCCTTCTCCATCATTCTCTGCTGGGGACAGCTCAGGGCTGCAAGTAGACCAGTCCGGTTTCAGTACCCTCCTCTTCCTCAGCAAGGACTTTATAATATTTCATGTCATTGTCTTGGTGAGAGGTTCAAGGATGTCCATCAGAAAGATCTGGTCCTGAAGGCAGCAGATGTGCTCTAAAATCTCAGCTGGAGTTTTCTGCATCAATGCTGCAATGCAGAAGAGGAGATGATCCAAGCCCATACCATGATAGCGCCTGGCTGCAGGGACTGGTTGCTGACAACAGGCTGGATGCTCCTCTTATACCAGAGATCTGGAGAACTGATTAGTCTGATCCATGTTCCACTGTATGCAGGTTCCACAGAGAAGCTGACTCCTCCTCTGAGGTTAATGTCAAGCTTCTTCTCTGCTCAGTAAAGGCTGTGAAGGTTACTCTGGAGAGCTGGACTAAGGTTTGCTATATGCTTCTATCAGCTGTTGATGGATGATATTTCTGGATGTAGAACCGTCTGGGAACAGAGATCACTGCTATCTAGTCATGGTTCCTTCCTGAACTTCCTCTGTAGAAACCTGAACATCTATTCCAACTGCACTGTGAGGAACATTCATGATTTTCTCAAACCGGAGACCATCTGAAGTTCGTTGACCCTCAGAGCCTCAGACTGCTGCGGTCACTGCACCCTAACAACACATTTGGAGAGGTGGATTAACTCTTTCTACCCCTGGTGCACACTCCTGATATAGACTTCAGCTGGATGAAGATCATGAAAGGTGGAGGAAACTCACTGACAGCCGAAAAGACGGGAAACTGGTGAATTTCACAGAACTGGGTTAAAAACACCCATTTCATCCAGTCCTGTTTTAGCCTGCAGAGATTTAGGTTGTTAGAAGATGATCTCCCTCAGCCTGTGAAGTGAACCATTTCTTTCTGGTTAAATGAGACGTCCCGGGATAAATGTGCTGTGTGTGGTTCTGTCAGTGGTTCTGATTCTGCTGAGGTCAGGAGGATTATCAGCAGCTAAAAGAACAAATGGAATAATCCAGAAAACGCGTCAGGAAGGCGACAAAGAAATGGCGAGGACAGCTGACAGCGAGTGTCGGGTTACACACACACACACGGTGTACTCCTGTTTGTTCTCCAACCCGCTGACAGACACACACAGGTTTGTTCTTCTTAGTGAGGACTCATTAACATACTGCATCCTGACCCGGACCTCTGACGTGTCTCCAAGCAGCACCATCAAACTGATCTCCATCCTGTGGTGTTTCAGCTCCTCCTAGCTCCTCCTAGCTCCTAGCATGGACCTCTGATGCAGTGTCTCTGTCACTCACAGCGTCCTGCAACCACACGCAAACCTTGTGTAAAATGTAAAGTTCAGGTTAGCCAGACCAAACCAGATGAGAAGCTGATGATGACGTTCCTTTAGGGTTACTGTAAAGCACACGGTTATTGCTGCTGCAACTGTTCTTTATTGTTCTACTGTTGCTTAAACAAATTTAGTCACACAACGTAATGACTATAAAAGTTCTGATATTCTCCACCTGAGCTGTGGATCTCTGGTGCTCCTCCAGACCTACTACGGCCCATTTGGCTGCTTCTCTGATTGATGCTCTCCTTGTCAGTTTAGGTGGACGTCCATGTCTTGGTAGGTCTGCAGGTGGTCCATCATGTCTCCATGTTTCGTTGAGGTGTTGTACAGAACTCTGGGACGTTGTAGGGGTTTGAATACTTTTGCATGGATTCGTGAATAAATTTCCTCTGAAGCATTGCTTGCATCGTGGTGAGATATAAATGAACATATTTAACTGGAGGTGCCGAACAAAATCACTTGTTTTACTTTTTTTTTCTTCGAGTTTGTTTTTGAACTTTTTCTGAGAAAACCTGATAAACTTCATCAAATAAGGTCTAAGATGTTGTAACATCTCATGTTTAAGATCACTTTACTCAGCTGACGCCTAAAGGTCCTGGGCAGATCATCTCCTCTTGATGCAGGAACATCTCCAACGTTCCTCCTTCAGGCCTGCAGATGTAAAATCTGTTCCTTCCTGTTTGTTTTAGGCTGAGGGGGGAGTGGATCGTCCGTCTGGAGAACCGAAACAAACACCTGAAGAAGCTCAACGACAGCTTCGTCAGGAAGGTGAAGATGGAGAAGTCAGCTGACCAGACATGAGCCAATCAGTGGCCAGAGAGAGCGACGGAACGTTTCAGGGTTTTGCTGTTTTGAGAGAAATGAAGCGACTGGGAAATAAAAAAATTTGTTCTGAAATGAATGACTGATTATGTTCGAGTTCTTCTTGGTTTTATTTGTTCATTTCTGAACAAAACGGACACATCAGCCAATCAGAACAGATCCAGCTGCTATCAGACTCGTGGAACTGGATTTACATGAAACTGCTGCTTCCTCTGAGCCAACATTTACACACGAGGCCCATATGGGCAGAAAACGGGCTCAAAATGGACCCCAGATGAGAACCACTGTCAGCGTTTCACCAGTGGCGGTTCTGGTGAAGCTGTTGATTAAATGAAGAGTAACTCCTGCTGCTCTTCATCCTGTCTGAGGGTTTAAAAATGAACCGTTGAAACAGTGACCCCTGCTGGTTAACTCCAAGAACAGCAGCCATGACTTAGTGGATTAAACTAATGAATAAACTGAATAATCTTTATTTGTTATTGCAGTTGTACATTCCACTGAAATTATCCCCTGCATTTAACCCATCCCTTAGGGAGCAGTGGGCTGCGATTGTGAGCATTCTGGGGTTAAAGGTCTTGCCCAGGGACCCAGAGTGGCAGGTTGTGGGATTCAAACCAGGGTCCTTGTGGCCTCTCCAGGATGCAGATGCCCTGCTCTCTAACCACTAGACCACCACTCCCACATTCCCTGAATATCTGTCACCTGAGGGTTCTTCTTTACATAATCTTTACATAACATCTTTTTTCAGAATAAAACCTGAAACTTGTAGTGTTCCTTTCACAATAAGAGTCCTACAACAGTGACTTCCTGTGTGCAGGCCCAGCCCGTGCACGTGTACAGTGTTGGGATCAGTACAGGCTATGGATCGGTAACAGGGAGGGGTTTTGGGTTTCTTGGAGCAGTTTCTCTCTCAGCGCGGGTTCCTGCACCTCCATCCAGACATACCGAGGGTTCTCCACCGGCGGAGGTGTCACTGGCACCGGCCACTTCACTTCGAGCCCGTCCTCGTCCCGCGGTGCCCGGTCCGGCACCAGCGCCACCACCGTGTTGAAGCACACGCCGTCCGTCTTCCCATGCTGGCGGCCGTTGTGCTGCAGGCTGATCACGCCCAGCGTATTGACTTCATAGTCGTAGTAGGACGACGGCAGGGCCTCCTGAACCACCATGTTTGCAGCCCAGGTCATGGCGTGGGTCTTTAGGGCCGCGGCGGTGGGGAGGTGGGGGGTTGGGGCTGCAGGACAGGAGGGATGGTCAGATCATGGAGACGTTTTTACAGAAAAGATTAACTGACATGATGAACCAACAGTCCAAAATCAGAACTGATCCTGCAATCTGATCTGGTCCACCTGACCCATCTTCATCAGATGGGATCCGGACAACAAATGATTACATTTAGTGTAAAAACAAGGAAAAGTTTCTGAATTTGGTCCTCGGTTCTGGGACAGAAAAAAACTCAAACATCGACTGCGTTTAATGACCATTAGAACTTCTGTTGTTTCCATCAGAAAACTGATTTTCCAGGATGAAGAAGGAAAAATGTTTGTTACCTCGGATCAACAGGATCCAGATATGCTTTTCGGCTCCGACAAACACCAGGAGGAGCCTCTGCACGATGTGACGGCAGCTTATGTCCAGAGGAAGCGTGATGGGATGCCATGGATTCCTGTGGTACCTGAAGGCAGCACAGGAGGTTAGAACAGTAACTGATAATCAGCCTTCTGGTGGATCAGAACAATCTGGGCAATTTGGCTCCAACTGGATAAACTAAAGCAGGAACTATTTGAGTGACATAAGACAGGAGATTTAGTCTGATTTTTTATCGTCATACTTGAGTCCGTATTCGATGAGACGGAGGATGTCTCGTCCTCGGAGGGGCAGGGAGGACTGTCTGTCCCACCAGGAAGCCTGAAGGGACTCCTGATCTGCCGCCTTCAGAGTCTTTATGCTTCCTCCTGACACACAGAAGACACACCTTCAGGCTCCTCCTACCTGACCCCATCCCTCTCCCCCTAACAGAGCAAGAATGTGTGACCTCTGACCTGTGATCTGGGCCAGGAAGATAAAGCGAATCCACTGCGGTCCCTGCTCCTGGATCAGCAGCAGCGTGATTGGCTGGCAGTCAAAGCCTGCCTCCTCCCTCACCTGCAGACAAAGAGCGTCATGTGACCAAAGAACAGAGAACAGCAGATGGTTCCCGTCACCTTGGCAACAGGTGCTGGACTCACCTCCCTCCTTAGCGCCTCCTCCAGGCTCTCCCCTACCTCCACCCTACCTGCAGGGAGGTACCACTGCTTGTAGCAGTCATGCTTGGCCTCCTGCACCATCAGCACCTCCTCCTGCAGCAGAAACGCAGGTTTACCCCTCAGCTCACTCTTTGTTCAATGTTCACTCTCAGCTCTCCGGTCACTCTCTCCCTCCCAGCTCTGTACTTGCTCTGGGCTCACCTGATCGTTGAAAACAACGGCGCCGACGATGTAGGAGACGTTCTTCCTCAGAGTCGCTGGCTTGCTCAGCTCCAGACCCAAATCACAGAGACTAACCTCTGACCCCAGGCCGCTTAGCATCTGCTCCACCTGCTCCTCCACCTGCAGTCGGTCCTTTGGCGTCACCTCCATGTCTGCAGGAAAACAAACTCCTCTTAGTGCCGGTTTTATTTTGTTTCTGTTTCCATATTCTCTCTCTGGTGATTCCAGGTCTGCTGGTTGGACGTTTCTGACTCCAGGCTGGGATCAGAAGAACCGGGCTGCAACACGGGTTTCTGACAGCAGCAAACGGACCATTTTCTACGGCAGCCATCTGAAAACACACTGAAAGTATTTCAGCAGCTCTCAGCTTGAGCTTCCTCACTCTAACATGTTTGCTTCGCAGTTTTCATGGAGATTCTGTATTTACAGAAAAAAAGTCACAAAGGTTCTGTTCGGTGCACAAACTGACAGAACCCAAAGGTTCCTGCAAATTTCCCATCTCAGCATTCTGCATTTTTCCAAAGTCAAATCTAAAAATATTTTGTTTCTTTCTAGAGCCACCCGAATCAGTCATAACATTATGACCACATGCCTAATTGTGTTTTGCTACCAAAATAGCCCTGACCTGTCTAGAAATGGACTCCACCTGAAGGTCTGCTGAACAGCTGGGTCAGCAGAACATCGGCCAGACCATCACAGAGCATTAACAGGCTTGCCTTCCTCCCACAGTGTCTCCTGGTGCCATGTGATCTCCTACCCCCCCCCCCCAACCTGACAAATACTGGATGAAAACACGGTGTGTCACCGACGCAGACGCACTGAGTTACCTGCGCTCACACGCAGGTGAACAGACGCTGGCAGGCAGAGATATCTTTTAGCTAGGAATGTTCTGTTGAATATGTAGAGCGCTTAAACAGGCTGCAGTCAGAGGAAGCTATGGGCCCAGATATTCACTATTCACGTATATTTATATATTATATAATATAATAATAGAATAAAATCATCTTTATTTTGTCATTGCAGTTGTACATTCCACTGAAATTATCCCCTGCATTTAACCCATCCCTTAGGGAGCAGAGGGCTGGCTTTGTGCGGCGCCCGGGGAGCATTCTGGGGTTAAAGGCCCATATGGGCAGAAAACAGGCTCAAAATGGACCCCAGATGAGAACCACTGTCAGCGTTTCACCAGTGGCGGTTCTGGTGAAGCTGTTGATTAAATGAAGAGTAACTCCTGCTGCTCTTCATCCTGTCTGAAGGTTTAAAAATGAACCGTTGAAACAGTGACCCCTGCTGGTTAACTCAAAGAACAGCAGCCATGACTTAGTGGATTAAACTAATGAATAAACTGAATAATCTTTATTTGTTATTGCAGTTGTACATTCCACTGAAATTATCCCCTGCATTTAACCCATCCCTTAGGGAGCAGTGGGCTGCGATTGTGCGGCACCCGGGGAGCATTCTGGGGTTAAAGGTCTTGCTCAGGGACCCAGAGTGGCAGGTTGTGGGATTCAAACCAGGGTCCTTGCGGCCTGGACTGGATCATTCTGCATGTTGGATAATCCGGTCCAGTCCAGTTCTGTCTGATCTCAGGACAGTTCTGGACTGGAACAAAGGTGATCCTGGGCTTTTAAAAACGGTGTAGCAGTCCTTTAACGCCAGAAGATCCCGAAACGAGCCAGAAATCAGAGGAAGTAGCGGAACACACCTGTAAACACACCTGTTCCCTGAGGGAAGTGTCGACCAGCAACCAGAGCGGAAGCACTCCGTTACCATAGCAACATGTCTGGGACAGTCAGAACCATTGAACTCACTTTAAACCACTGACCTGTTTATCTTCGACACCGCTCTCAATTCTCGGTATTACTGCCATTCAAAGCCGAACCGGAACCGAACTGTTCTCTCGGTTCCGGTCTGGGTTACTTTCAGCCTAAAACCTTTTTTTGTCCTTTTTAATATCATTTCATTAGGAATAAACTACGTGTGTCGCTTCTGTTTAATGAAGTGTCCTTAACTTTAAATCCTGAATTGTGTTTGTAAAGTTCCACCGGAAGTCACGTGTCTTGTAGTTTTTCCACGAACATCCGGTGTCGTAACCCAGAAGAAGGTCACAGAAGAAGCTAGCAGCAGCTAGCAGCTGAGAGCAGCTTTCATATTTACGGTTTTCATTTAAAGTCAGTTTATCTTAAAGGTACCAGACTGGTTAGAACCGGAACAGGTGAGTTAACCTGGGCTGGTGGTTTTTAATCCGCGGCTGGAGGTTTCCTCTATATTTCATACCCGAGGCAAGTTTATTTATTTTAATATTTTTATTTATTTTAAGTGCTGTACATGAAAAACAAGAAAAAGAGACATAATAGGAAACGTACATTACAGTATCATAAAGGTAATGAAATAATTAACGAACACAAATAATAAAAAAGATTTTAAAAAATAATTGATAAGAAAATAAAAGGCAAGTTGGACTGAAAACTTAACTAATAATGTTTAGATGGCCCAGTCAAAGGCCGCTCTAAACAAATACGTTTTTAATCTTGATTTAAAGCAACTTAGGGTTTCAGTGCTTTTACAGTTTTCTGGGACTTTATTCCAGATTAGTGGAGAATAAGAACTAAAAGCTGCTTCTCCATGGTTGGTTCTGGTTCTGGTTCTGGGTATGCAGAGTAGATTTGAACCAGATGTTATTACAGGCAAAGCTTTCTGAAGGAAAGCTGTGGGTAAAACATCGAGACAGCAGGAAGAGGAGCTTAGTTGCTGTATGATTTCTTCTACGTTTTTGTAGTTTATTTGGTGAAATTGGGACATTCAGTCAAAATCAGTTCTAGTTGGAGACAACTTTGGTTCTGGAGATGATGTGGATGTGCTGACTGCTCCTCTGATCTTTTGGGTTTTTCAGTGAAGAAGTTAGAAATTCATTGCAGGCCCTGGTAGAGTGGAGTTCAGATGCTACAGTTACAGGAGGGTTTGTTAACCTGTCGACCGCGGCAAATAATGCACGAGCATCGTTAATGTTTCTGCTGATGATCTCAGAAAAGAAAGATTCTCCTGCATTTTTCAGTTGTAGGTTATATCTGTAGAGTCTCTCTTTATAGATAATATAGTGAACCTGGAGTCCAGTCTTTCTCCACCTGCGTTCAGCTTTTCGACACTCCTTTTCTTCTCTTCTGACTGGTGGAGAACTTCTCCACGGAGACATTTTCTTCTCAGAAATTAAGTTCTCCCAATCAGTTAGATCTTATTGTTTTATTTAAACGTGATTTAAAAACCACCTCATTAGAACTGAGTGCCTATTTCTTGTCAAACTGTATGGAGCTAAATTGGGGCCATAAAGTTTGTCCAAACCCATGTTTTTTAACTGAAAAAAAGGAATAGGAAATAAAAAGATTCAAGTTTTTTTTTTTTTTTTCAGTTTCAGATTTATTTTTCGATTTCAAACTCCTGTTCCCTTAATATTTAAGAATAAATACAGAAATAAATACATTTTAACCTTTTCATTGTAAACTGTCATTCAAGGATGATTTCTGTCCTGATTAAGAGTTCACCTTAAATATAAATAATTGAAATTATAACATATTGATATATATAGAAACTGAACTCAGGACAGAAATCATCTTTGAATGACAGTTTACTTTAAAAAGGTTAATATGTTGAATATTATTGTCCATATTTACTAGGATTTCTTTGTTGAAAAATTTAGATCTTATTATTCTGAAAGTATCATCGTAAATGTTTAAAAATGCTAATTTAACGTTGAAATTCTGGTAGTATGTTTCCCCTAGTTTGTAAAATGTGACTTCCTCTTCCTACTTCGGCGAACTGAAGTATTCTCTCAGTTAGAGTCAAGCGGATACAGTCAACTATGCCGACTAACAGCGCCATCTACCACCAAATCCACATCGCTCCAGACTTCTTTAGCAACGTGACGGAAGTTAAGTTAGCCGTTTCTGCTTGGTCCAACCAGGCAGACGCTCAGCAGCTACTTCCTGGAGGCTGGACCTCAGCCAATAGTAGAGAAGCTGAGACGGGGAGGAAAAGACGACACAGCGACCAATAAAGACCAATAAAGATAAATGGGCTCAGGGAAATCTGTTGGGTAAAAAAAATGCTTAACAAATAAAAGGACAGTGAAATAATTTGAAAAATAATATATTTTTAAGAAAAAAAAATGTATAAATGGTAATAAATTTGAAAGAAATAAAGGGAAGGAAAAATAAAACAGCAAGAAATCCACTTGTATTAAATAAACAAAGGAAAAATATAGAGTTCAAGAAAAAAACATGATTTGAAAATTGGTGGTTTAAATGAAAATAGAGGATTTCAATAGAAATATATATATATATTTATATCTGAATAATTGATTAATAATTGAATAAATCTCTTCTTTTTTTATTTTGTTGCATTTATTGTTGCACTAATTTATATTTCTAGCTACTTTTTGGCCCAGTAATTATTTTATTGAGTCATTTATTTATTTCTGTATTTATTCTTAACTATGGCAGGATCGGTCCTCCACTGGTGAGGGGGCGGGACACAGGTGACATGGGGTGTGAATGATGACTGACAGCTTAGACGCCATATTGGAAGTGGCAAGTCTGCCTTTCAGATCATATGGCGAACTAGCTGAAGTGTTGCAGCAACGGACCAGCACATAATTCATTTATCTATGGTTCCTGTGCGATGTCATGACAACCACCCTTTATATTATTACCTGGTCACTGGCGCCCGCGGACGAGGAAGCCATACTGTCCTACTCCCGCCGGCCGCCGCCACCGCCGCTGCAGTCTGGCTGAAAATCCGCTTTACTTTGAGAGGATGGGAAATGTCCAACGCAGACTCAGACTTTATTGCCCCAATTTAGCTCCATAAAACTCTTTTCTTTGGGATTTTTTAAAATAGCAGTTCAAAATGCTGAAATTATTGTTTTCAAGTCAGTTTAGTCATATGATCAGCAGCTGAAAGAGTGCAGCTAAAATCCCTCCATCAATCCATCCAGCAGATGTGCTGAAGCCGTGGTGATCTTCAAGGTAGAGCTGCAGTCATCAGCACTTTTGTTTAAAGCTTCCTCATGTGTCCTGAAGCTGTAGAGAAGCAGCTTCAGGACATCTCAGAAGATCCAGACCTTCTCCTCTCGAGGACGAAGTTGCACGATCGTGTTACCACTGACGCAGTAAGGAGAAGCCCTTTGGACAAGTAGGACCCGAAACTCTGCTGGACGTAGGTGGGTCGACACCAGCCAACTGGAGCACAGTTGTTCTATCTGATGAATCCTTCTTGGGACAAATGGAGGAGAGAACTGAGCATTGAACCATGAACCTGTATGGTGCAAATAGTGAAGCATCCTGATCCAATCCATGTGTGGGCTTGCTTCTCCAAGAGGGTGGGTATCCTCCACTTTCTGTTCAACAAGTCCACCATGGATAAAGAGAAGTACCAAACTGTCCTTCAGCCACAACGATCCAGGAACACTTTGGTGATACGCTGTGTGTTTTCCAGCATGATGGAGGACCATGTCATAAGGCTAAAGACCTTTGGAAAACTTGGAGACCACCTCCAAAGCAGATTGGAAAGGCTGGGAAAACAAAAATAAACCAGTTTCTATCTAGAACTTCCAGGTCATGTTCACCCCAGAGTCGGCTGTGATATTAACTCCATTATTATATTTTTGTGTTGTGTTCATTTATCTGAACTTCTTGTTCTTCTTTTGAAGCTTTTAGAAACATCTGCTGAAGATCCAGACTTGGATGAAAGTCGTGCTGCGTTCAGAGTCCTCGGCAGTCTTCAGTCAGTCTCTGCTGAAAGCTGCAGTAAACTGAAGAAGCTCTGTGATTGGCTGAGAGCTCCGTCTGACGAACTGAAGCTGAGGAAGATCTGATCCTGGTGACAGGATGTCTGTAGCTGCTCTTTGATCGGATCCTTCTCCATTTGCAGCACCAAGTCCAGCTCCTTGTTATGTCCCGGCACAATAAGCTGCAGAAGCAGGTCCTGGTCCTGTATCGGCAGTTCCTGCGAGCTGGGAAAGAGAAACCGGGCTTCATTCCCAGAATCCGAGACGAGTTCAGGGAGAACTCCCGCATCAAGAAGACGGATGTGATGCACATCGAGTATCTGTACAGACGAGGCCAGAGGCAGCTGGATCAGCTGAGGGACGTCAACACCAAGCAGCTCGGATCGTTCTCTAAAGCCAAAGGGCCCAGCTGAGAAACACTGGACCATCCTGATCAGTGGAACCAGATGTATCAAAGACTGAACCAGCACCGACCTGCAGGTCTGATGGTGTGAGGACAGCATGTTATATGTAATAAATGAAACTTTTAACTTTCCAACATTTCTTTCAGTTATTCAATAAAACGAATGAGGCCCGATTGTTCAGAACCCGCTGAAGAATCAGAGCAGCGGACTGACGCTGCAACTGGTGATCCTTAAAGGTCCATTTCTACGTGGTGCTGCATGCTGACTCGTCATCATTACATGATTCAATGAGCAGACAGAAGGGTTGAGTCTTTTCATCGTCTTGGTTTTCTTTACTGGAACCAGAAGTGGGAACAAAATGACTCAGGATTGGATTTCTGTTGTGAAACATAACAGATTAAACTGAAACATGAGGTTGACTCTTCTTTTCATATTTCTGCCAAAGTTGATTCATTAAAATCTCAGAGCCTGAAATAATTTTAGATATGGAAGAGCAGAGCCTCACATCTGCATAAATATCTGCACGTCTGCATGAAGGGAAGAAATTATGGGACCAATAATAGGGGCCAACAGGGACCAGTGACACTGTAAAGCTGGTCTTAGCCCGTGTTATGGCCCAGTACTGAAGACATAACACTAAATCAATTTCTTATGATGATAGGTACGGACACAGAAACAGTAATTGATTGGTCCCTAGAAACCAATTTCATTTCTGACCTTAGCAAAGTTTTACTTAACTTTGTTTTACTTTAACAAAGAATTAAAAATAGGATATTGCACTTTTAGCTTCAGCCATATTGAGATCGGATCACTGTTTTCATCTGCGAGATAAGGCGTCTGCAACCTGCAGCTCCAGAGCTGCATATAATAGCATATTAAATATTTCAGGTTTTTTTTTTTTGTTTCAAATTTGGTCTAGAACTGCCACTGATGGGAGGGGTAATTTTAATTCTGTTTTAAAAATAAAGCATTGATAATTGTTGTATATTAATTTATGTTTTATACAAAATAAAAAAATAAAAGAACTTTTGCTTCCTCCCACAGTCCAAAGACATGCCTGTTAGGTTAATTGGTCTCTCCAAATTGCCCTTAGGTGTGTGAATGAGTGTTTGTTTGTTGCCCTGCGATGGACTGGCGACCTGTCCAGGGTGAACCCCGCCTCTCGCCCATAGACTGCTGGAGATAGACACCAGCTTCCCCACGACCCACTATGGAAGAAGCGGTATAGAAAATGACTGACTGATAGAATAAAATTCCTGGTTAACAAAACTGAAATCTACTAATCTCTCCTTTTGTGCTCGTTTGTACTGGTTTCTTAGAAGGAAATCAGTTTGACAAAAATACACTCATAAGAATATGAGTCACTGATTCAGAAATCTGGGAAGAAAAAAATCTTTATTTTGCAGACCTGGGTTAGAGAAGAGCTGCTTTTAACTGATATTTTAATTTTATTTACCTTCTTTTTAAAAATAAGGCAGAGGTAGGCATTGTCCGCTGCAGATAGTGGCGCTGTTGAGACTCTGGCGGTGTCAAACACAGCGAAGAAGAAGAAGAAAAGTAAACAGGAAGCGGAAGGTTTTCTCCTTGGTTTTTGGTCTTTTTTTCCGCAGTCAGCATTTTCACGTCAACTTGGAAGGTTTTATTTTAGTATAAATCCTCTGATTTGTCGGTCCGTTTCTCAGCCATGTTCGGTTCTGGAGGAGACATGAGCAACGAACAGCTGATCCAGCAGGTCAGTGAGAAAAGCTGAACATTGGCAGCAGGATGAAGAGTTGAACCACAGGTTCAAGAACTGAAGATGAAACCGAGACAGGAGATATATTATGTCTGAAATCATATCTACATATATGAATTTCTACAATTATTTTTATATTCATATTATTTAATATTCTATTTGACCTTTATTTTAGACACACTGGTCATTTTTGTCAAATAAACAAGAAATAAATATTTAAAAAGTTTTATAGTGGCTGAAATAAACACAAGTAGGAAAATGAATGAGAATCATGTAGAACATTTAATTCCCACGTAGTCAAACTATTGTGTAACAGTTTATTAATCTTACCTTTTAAACAGATTATGCTGATTATAGAGATAAGTATAAAAGTGCAGAAATGTCAAATAAAATATCAAATAATTGAAGATTATTTTCTTCAGTCTTTCTATTGCCTCTGATTTCCATTGGTTCTGGTGTTAATCCATGTTTGGGTCGGGTAACCTTTTTAGAATAAGTGACATAAGGACCCAGCAATGTTTGGCATTAAGAAAATCATTTATCATTAGTGGAGAAAAATATTGTAGATAAAAAGGTGAAAAATAGATGTTGGAACGACTAAAGTAGACTAAAATAAAAATGTTGCAGATGTAAAAAACAAAGAACATTTCACAATAAAATCTATACAAGAATAAAACACAAAGATTAGCTTGTATGAACAATAAGCTCTCAAACACATTGTTTATCAAACTACGTTTAAAAAAAAAGTTAAATTACAAAACTGCATCAGTGTAGCAGTCAGAAGATAGAGTTTAAAAAGCCGATGCAGAAAGGAAAGCTCTCAGCATACATTAGATGATCAAGAAGATGACTCAGCACCTTCCAGCAAGTGTTGGAGATCAGAGAGAGCAGATGACAGTAAACCACTTGGTCTGAGACCATTAGAGGCTAAAGAGGAGCAGATATCTTCATCCATCACCACATTTAATTGCGTTCCATCCAAAGCAGAAGTCCCAGCAACGTAAATATTTAACTCAACTGCATGAACCTACGATGCTCACGTCAGACCTGCACGGTGGGGTTTGTTCTGTTTGCTGTGGACGTCCAGCACAGCTGCAGCTCAGTTATACAGATAAAAAACTGATTAGAATATTAGTTTTACTGTAAAGGAAGGAGAGAGCTTTTGTTTTGGGTGAAGTGTCACATGTGATTCCAAAATCCTTCAGCTCCATGGAGGTCCATGTTGTCCAGTTCTGACTGTGCAGGTTCAGATTTAGTCATCTGTCAGTTTGGTCAATTCAGAAATTCTGCCACTATTTGGTTTTATAATTTTATCAAGAATATAATTTGAAAATGCACATGTTTGTACTGCAGATGGCGCTGCTGCAGTGGCTGTCCTCGCAGTCAGAAGCAGACAGGAAGATGCTGGCAGTGGTGACGGGAGTCCAGGTTGGCAGAGAGCTGCTGAACCGGATCACCGGGCAGGACAAGGTGGACGCTTACAAGGTGACTTCTTCTACACACACCTCTGATTTACAGGAAGTGATTTCTCTGTGAAAACAACGTTCCGGGAACTGTCCTGAGCCCCAGAATACCAGCAACAGTACAAATTAATAAGTCAGATCTGGCCCGAACTGCTGAGTGAACAATCTTCGAACACAGAGAAAATGCAGGCTATGGTGGAGGACAACAAGTGAGTTTTTGCAAGACTGTTCCTGTCTGACTGATGGAGCCATGGATTCCTGTTCATGTTAGACGTTTTCAGAACAAGCAATCCCAGAAACTCCTTGCAGGACTTTCAGATCCCCTTCAGAACATGCCTGTGCATAATCTGTCATCCGAGTCATACGTGGCAACTACATCAGGCTCAAATCGAAAGCAGCTGGACTTCTACTCAGTTCTGAAACTGTTTCGACACCCATCCAGGAGTCTTGGTTAGTTCTGGAGAGTAGATCAGGGAAAGATACAGCAGTCCACCTGCACCTCGTGAGAAGAGGACACAGTTTTCATGACAAAGACATTCATATGACAAATGGTTTGCAGGAGGGGTGAAGAAAGCCATATTTGTCAACAGAGAGAATACGACACCGAACCAGCAGGTTTCCAGCATCTACGACCCTGCATTCCCCGTCCTTCCCCTAGCGACGCAGGGGAAGGATGCGGAGGTCGTTGATTTGCATCTGACTGGGAATCCTCCTAGCAGGATGGGCCTCCATGTGCCTCAAAAACAGCAGCTCCCAACTCCAGGTTGCTCAACTGAGAGCCTCAAGAAACAAGACTCCTGGACAGAATCAGAATCACACAAACAAGGAATCTGACTTCAGTGTCAAGCCCCACATTGTACAGACATTAAATATAAATATATTAACTTTATGCATCAAACGTGTTTAGAAAAACTGAGCTGAGGTCTGGTTGCCTTAGGTTCAAGCCTGTTGTAGCCCCTGCAGAGCAGTTCTAAGTCCTGATGGATGACTCTGTGTTTCTCCTCAGAGGGACTGCACCCTGAGCGTCGCAGATTTCATCAAGAAGAACCCACGGGCCTCACAGGCCCAGATCAACGCTGAAGTGGAGAAGAACGTTCTTATTTTCGCTGCTCGGGTTAAAGCTCTGGAAACGGCTCCGTTATTCTGAATTTATCTCAGGATTATTGAAGTTTTAAAGGCAGAGCTAAAACTATATTTAAATAGATTCTGTTTCTCATGAAGCTGTGTAGAACCTGAGCTTGGAAGCCAATCAAGCTCTATCTGAACCATACCGACCTTTCATAATAAAAGCTCCTCCTGTGCTGCCTTATTCTGCTTTAAAGCCTAAAAACATGTCTGACTTTGACACATTAAATCCAGAAATAAATTGAAGCTGATCTTTCCACCGCTGGGTTTTAATCCTGAATGCTTTCATGACATACATTTGTGTTTTCTGGCCTTCTTATAACTTCAAGTGATCCCTGAACTGTTTTGTTTGAATACTTCAGGGATCGGGACCTGCTACAAGGTGCACCATGGAGGTGCTTTAATGAGTCATTAAGGCAGTTATGACTTCATTTTAATTCAGGTTTTACTGCATATAAGATTTTTTTTCCTTTTTGTATTTACTCAGTTTAAATGTCTGATATTAAACATATTTTGTGACACATTTTTTGATGGCACTTTTATGTTGAGCTGCATCAATGAGATACTATATTTTGGATTTATTTCCACTTCCTGATACTCAGGATGCAGAGTTCCTGAAGGTCAGTGGATTCCAGGTAAAGTGTGTCGTCATAAAATCTCCTGGATATTCAAAGATGATGATGAAACCTTGTGTTCAGCAGAAACACATTTAAGCATTAAAGTCATATTACCATCAACCTCTTACACTGATGTGGTGTCTGGAAATTCTAAGATGGACAAATGACTAATATTAGCATGGAAGCTTGTTACATTATCACATGAAATCAAAACTAAACGTTCATCCTACTGAGCAACGACGAATGTGTTTCCCCATTTGGCAGTTTGCTTAAGGAAGCTGAGAAGAAAAGCTCCTGAAACGTTACGATTGCGCCTGCGCACTCTCCTCAGTTCCACCGCCGACCAACAACGGGAGCGAGTTTTCAGCGAGGACGCGCTTCGGACGGTAAAACGCTTCGGCCCCGCCCATCTCCCTCGCCCTGATTGGACAACAGGAGTTCTGCGTCACTGCAGCGTATTCTCTGGTTGGCTGTACTGAATTTGCGGGAAGAAAGAATCTTCGGATTTAAACATAGAAAGAGAAACGAATTCGTGGAGTTTCTTTCAGGATAGCCCGGGTGTAGTGAGGTTTAGAAGTTAAAGACAAGTCAAAGAATACTTTATGTGAAAGAAACATCAACATGGAGGTCTGTGAGGATAACAGGGAGGTGTTGGAGGTTTCCGACCGGCTGGAAAAGTAAGTGAAGTGACTCTAACGGCTGTTTTTGTGACGTGCGAAGGTCCTGTTTTATTATAGAGGAGCTTGTTAGCTCCCAGCTAACAGATGCTAGCAAGTCGCCGAGCAAAATCAGGCTAAGTCCACATTTATGACACTAAAATGACTTTTTGGTGCGTTTTCAATAACTTAACCAGAAAGGTGACACATTCTGAGAAAGTGATATTGTAAAATTAAAATACCAGGAGTGTATTTGATAAAGCTTCATGTTGTTTGGTTCCACGCATCATGAATGATTACAGGTTGGGTCTGGTTCTGTTGGTGTGGTTCTAACCCAGACTGTTTTTGCAGGTCTCTGTCCATGGATGCAGAAGACAAGATGGAAAAGTACAGCAGGTAGTAAATAACCACGGCTCACGTTAAAGTTGTACATTTTCTTGTTTTTTATTGAAATGTCCTCTCTATAAAATAAGTTGGCAAAAACTGACAATAATATTTTAAGTTATTTAGCCCGTGAAGCTGTGAGGTTCATTTTTCAAAGTCATATTTTCACCAGGTCATTTATACTTATAAATGTTCTAAATTAAATATTCAATTATCAATATTTAGCCTAACACTAAATATATTAATTAGTGAGCAAAATATTTAGCTTCAAGCTTAATATTTAGTTAGCAAGTTAAATATTAAACTACAAATTGAATATTTAGTTTACAAACTAAATGGCACACGTTCATTAAAAGGAAGCAGGATGGTCTTCAGGCTCCTGCTTGTCATGGAGTTTCAGCACTTTCTGGATCTGGATTGGAAACAATTATTGATGGTCTGTTACTTAACCTGGAACTAAAATTAAATCCTTCTTGTGGGTCTGATGTTTCTCTGCTACATTTTTCTTTCATTCAGCCCTACACGCTCGCCTTCACGCATCAGAAGATGTCTTCAGGGTGCAGGACCAGTGCAGGACCAGTGCATGTTAATGTTCACTATTAACTGTTCCTCTGCTCCACGCACACGCCTCAGGGTTCCTCCAAACAGGGTCATAAATTGAAATGATGAGTGATTTTTGTATTTGTTCATCAAGTCAGAATCGGTTGTCTTGCATCGGTTGATGCATCGAAAAATTGGGTTTATCTTTATCCATCCACCTGTCCTGCTTTCCCTTCATGTTTTCCTTCCAGTCTGAAGCTTTTTATGGTCTTCACAAAGGCTGGTTACTTTGAGATGTTTTGGATTTATATGTTAGATGTTTGTTTAAAGAGGGGGAACTCTGGTAATTAGGGAATTCTCACTAGAAGTGTGTAACAAGACAGTTTTGCATTGCTTTGGTGTGAAGTGCTTCATATGTAATCCTTATTTACTAAAAACCAGGCAGAAAAACTGAAAGCGGGACCCTGGTGGATTGGACCTGAGAGATGTACTGTTGATCCAGAGCAAAACTGACTATTGTTCTGTTCTTTATCTTTCAGGTTGATTTCAGAAGGTAAAGCTGTTGCCAAACAAGGAGACATTCAACAAGCTTTGAAGCTGTTCAAACAGGCGTACAACATTCACCAAACTCCTAAACTAGAGGACAGGATTAAGAAAATAGAAGAACTACTGTCTGAGAATGACTTGAAGGACGAAGATGATGAGTTTGTCAATGTGAACAACAGTGGCTTAATTCGGTTTAAAAAAACTGCATGAAAACTGTACGACTATCAGAGATGGAGTTTTTCCTTTTGACGGCCCTACAGGATGGTCGAAAGGGGGAGTTTTTTGGCGACGACATTTGGGGGGGTCGGGGGAAACCATCCAATTTTTTTTCTTTCCTCTCTGGCATTATGACAAACGAGCTCGTAAGAAAAAACCCCCACTGCCCCGGTCATGCCAAAATCCCCCTCACAAAATGGTCAAAGGGTTCAGCAAATGGCCCCCCGGTATAGGTGAAGGGGTTTTTGGCACCAGTAAATCAGAGAGGACCAGGAGTTTGGAGAAGGGTTCAGAGGGGAGAGGAGGTGTTATCACACCACCTACACCATGCTGATTAGCAACTGGCAGCAGCTGGCCTCTTATCGGGGGAAAGGAGTTCTGTTGGGACTACATGATCCTGGACGAGGCACACAAGATTAAAAACTCTTCCTCCAAAAAACCAAAAGTGCCTACGCCTTCCCCCAAGAACAGGATTCTCCTTACAGGAACTCCGTGCAGAACAACCTCAGGGAGATGTGGACACTCTTTGACTTTGCCTGTAAGGGAAGTCTCCTGGGAAAAGCCAAGACTTTTCAAACAGAGTATGAGAACCCATCACACGCGCCAGGGAGAAGGATGCTACTCTGGAAAAAGCTCTTGGCTCCAGGATGTCCGAGAACCTCATGACCCTAATAAAAACCCCCTTCCTCCGTAGAACAAAAACAGAAGTGCAGAAGAAGACTGCTGGAAAAGAGGGAGACTCAGAACCTGATAACCACCAAGACTCTCAAGATCAGCCAACCTCTGGGGGACAGTCATGCCCCCAACTGACACGGAAGAATGACCTAATTGTCTGGACTTACCTCAGTGCTGTTCAGGGGACATTTACAGGAAGTTCATCAGTTTGGACCACATCCAGGAGCTGCTAATGACCACCAGATCACCTCTGGCTCAATTAAAACATCCTGAAGAAGTTGTGCGACCATCCAAGACTGCTCTCTGCCAGTGCTATAGCAAAGTTAGATCTGGATGTAAATCCTGACTTTTTAAGATGGTGAGGCTGATGCACACAACATTGCAAACCTTTCAGATGAAACTTTTAATATCTGAGTCTGGAAAACTCGTGTTTCTGTTGGCTCTTCTGGAGCGGCTCAGAGAGGAAGGCCACCGAACGCTGGTTTTTGCTCACTACAGGATGGTCCTCGACATCCTTGAACGGATTCTTGGGAACAGAGGGTTCAAAGTGCTGAGGTTGGATGGAACCATCCTGCAGCTCAGAGAACGAGAAAGACTGATCTCTCTCTTCCAAACCGACAAACGTTACTCCGTGTTTCTCCTCACCACCCAGGTTGGAGGAGTGGGCCTCACCCTGACAGCGGCAAACAGAGTGGTCATCTACGATCCAAGCTGGAACCCAGCCACAGACGCTCAGGCTGTTGACAGAGCGTACCGGATTGGCCAAAAAAAATGTAGTGATCTACAGGCTGATAACCTGTGGAAATGGAGGAGAAGATCTACAGGCGGCAGGTTTTCAAAGACTCCCTCATCAGGGCAGAACACTGGAGATGCAAAAAACCCGTTCGGGTACTTTACAGACAGGAAAACTGAAAGAGCTTTTACCCTGGAGGACCCCAGGTCTTCAACCCCCCCAGCTTCAGCTGCAGGCTCTGCACTCCAGGCACAGATGGACCGACCGACTCTGGATGAGCACATTGCTAAATCTCTTATGCACATTTTGGGATTTCTGACCACGACCTCAGTTTTCTCAAGGGTCAATCATGATGAGGATCCAGAGGACCAAGAGGAGCATCACTACATCAATGGGCGGGTCCAGAAGGCCCAGGAGCTGGTGAAGGCAGAGTCTCAGCTGCAAGTGGGTCAAAGAGCAAATTTTAAATCATACAAATTATCATGTCTTTTACAGCTCACTTCCTGAAGTCTTCTGGCCTGCTTTAAGAACCCTTTCAGTTTTCTCCTGTCCAGAGCATGAATGTTCTGACTGTTCTGAGCTCACACACAGCTGGTCCCTTTACACCATGAGAGTCCAGCTCCAGCCCCAAGGGCCCGTGTCCTGCCAGTTTTAGATGTCAAGTTTATTTATTTAGCGCTTTCAGCCACAAGGCATCAAGGCGCCGTACATGAGGAAAAACATTACAATAATACAGAAAACACCAGAGCTCATTAAAAAATAAAGAATAGAATGATGGATAAGAAAACAAAAGGAAAGTTGGACTGAAACTTATTAACTAATAAAGTTTAGATGGCCCAGTCAAAGGCCGCTCTAAACAAATAATTGTTTTTAATCCTGATTTAAAGAAAATTTAAAGGTTTTTTTTCCAGTTTTCGGGGAGTTTTTTCCAGATTAGTGGAAAAAAAAAAGAACTAAAAAGCTGCTTCTCCATGTTTGGTTTTGGTTTTTGTTCTGCAGAGTAGTTTTGAGCCAAAAGGGACCTGAGGGGTCGGGGTTTTTGGTTGGTTTCCTTTTCCAAAAAAGGGTCTGTAATGTATTTTGGGTGCTAACCCCTTCAGTGATTTATAGACTAACAGAATTTTTTTAAAGCCCTATTCTCTGAGCTACAGGGAGCCAGTGTAGGGAATTTTAGAACCGGGCTGATGTGCCCCCACTTTCTTAGTTCTAGTGAGGACGGGGCAGCAGCGTTCTTGGATCAACTGCGGTCTGATTTCCCACTTTTTTAGGCAGACCTGTGAAGACACCGTTGCAGTAATCAAAATTCTACTAAAGATGGAAAACCATGAAAATTTGTTTTCAAGGTCCTGTGTCAAGACATTAGTCCTTTTAATCCTGGAGATGTTCTTTAGGTGATAGAAGGCCCGACCATGTTACTGTCTTTATGTCCCCCTTGAAGGTTCAGGCGAGGGCCATCACTACACCCAGGTTTTTCTAGCCTGACTGGTGGGTTTCTAGCTGTATTAAGTGAAGGGGGGGTGTGCTAACTTTTTTAAACGCTCTTCCTTTGGGCCCCAAAGATTTTTTACTTCAGGTTTTTTTTAATTTCAGTTGAAAAACATTTTTGGGGCCCTCCAAGCATTAATTTCTTCTAAGCATTTTATCCAGCGCTTTAAAGGGGTTCATGGTCCACCTGGTGACATCGTAACGTTTTGCTGTTTTGTTGTCTGCATAGTCATGATAACTTACGTTTTTTTTATTAAAATCTTGGGTTGGGGGAGCATGTAGATATTGAAAGGGGGGGCCCTAAGATGGACCCTTTTGGGGGAACGCCAAAATGTGATTTTTTTGTCTCTGATGTAAAGTTACCCCCTGACACAAAAAGTCCCTGTCCTTCAAGTAGGATTTTTAAACCAAATTGAGTGCGGTACCAGAAAGACCGACCCCGGTTTTTCCCGGGGTCTAATAAAATGGAGTGATCAACAGAGTCGAAATGCTGCACTAAGGTCCATAATAAACCCGCACCGGGGGTTTTTCCACATTCTGCATTTTATACGGATGTCATTGGGGGGAACACCTTGACAAACAGTCTCTGTACTGTGGTGAGCAGGAAGCCTGACTAGAAGACATCGAAGCGGTTGGTTCATTGTTAGTAGGTTGGGTTTTAAACTGTTGAAACGCAGCTTTTTTAATAATCTTACTGATGAAGGGAGGGTTTTATTATAGGCCTTTTTTTTCTGGAGCAGCAGCTCGTTCAAAGTTGATCGTTTTCAATAGAGGTTTGATAATTGCGTTTTCAGGGGCCTGGAGGAAAACACCTGACAAAAGGGACGTGTTTTATTATTTGTGTTAAATCAATTTTTATTACAGGCAAAGCTTTTTCTGAAGGAAAGCTGTGGGTAAAGATCGAGACACAGGGGGAAAAAGGGGCCTTTTGCTGTACGTTTTTTTTCTAAGTTTTGTAGTTTTTTTTGGGGAAATTTGGGACATTTAGTCAAAATCAGTTCTAGTTGGAGACAACTTTGGTTCTGGAGATGATGTGGATGTGCTGACTGCTCCTCTGATCTTTTGGGTTTTTCAGTGAAGAAGTTAGAAATTCATTGCAGGCCCTGGTAGAGTGGAGTTCAGATGCTACAGTTACAGGAGGGTTTGTTAACCTGTCGACCGCGGCAAATAATGCACGAGCATCGTTAATGTTTCTGCTGATGATCTCAGAGAAGAAAGATTCTCCTGCATTTTTCAGTTGTAGGTTATATCTGTAGAGTCTCTCTTTATAGATAATATAGTGAACCTGGAGTCCAGTCTTTCTCCACCTGCGTTCAGCTTTTCGACACTCCTTTTCTTCTCTTCTGACTGGTGGAGCACTTCTCCACGGAGACATTTTCTTCCCAGAAACGACTTTTTCTTTAATTGGAGCAAATGAATCAATGATGTCTGAGATTTTAGAATGAAAGTTTTCTACCAGCTCATCTACAGTGTTACAGGGCAAAGTGGAGGTAGAAGAGTAAATCTGGTTGAAGGTTTCAGCAGCACCGTCCTTAAAGATGCGTTTTCTTATCATGTCTCTTTGGCAAACTGAGTCATTGGAGATGATGCTTTCAAAAATAACAGAAAAGTGGTCAGATAGGGCAACATCAGTTACAGACACCTTGGAAATGTTTAGACCCTTAGTGATGATCAAGTCCAAAATATGTCCCTGTTTGTGCGTTTGCTGTTTAACATGTTGAGTCAAACCAACATTTCTAAGAGTATCACATAGATCTATTGGACTTCTGTCTTCAGGATTGTCCATGTGAACGTTGAAGTCTCCCACAATAATTAAACAGTCAGAATCAACACATTTCACAGATAAAAGCTCATTAAAATCACTGAAAAAGTTTGTTTTGGACTTAGGAGGCCTGTAAATATTCAAGAACATGGTTCGGACCGGGCTCTTTACCTGGAGAACCAAATATTCAAAAGAGTCAAATCTGCCCAGAAATACTTTTTTACACTCTAGTAAATCTTTAAACAAAGTGTTCTGCTCTCTGAAGGTCTCACCACAGCATTCCAGTCAGGACTTTGACTAGGCCACTGCAGGACATTGGTTCTTGTCTCGCTTCGTCATTCAGTTTTAGATCAGCTGCTGCGTTTGGGATCATTGTCCTTATGATGTTTCAGCTGTTGACAGAGGACTTCATGGTCCACTTGGTCACTGCAAGCTCTCCAGGAGCTAAGGCTCTAAAACAAGCCCTCAGCATCAGTCCTCCACCACTGTGCTTGACAGTTGGTATAAGGTGTCCTCCATCATGGTCAGCGCTGATCTTTTGTTGTACTGAAGGTGTTCATGTTGCTTAACGCTGTCCAGACCGAGTCTCATCAGACCTATTTTAGTGGAAGAGGAACCTTGTCCCAGAAGTCTGGTCCTTCATCCAGATGCAGCTTTGCTAAACTGAGTCCTGCTGCCATGTTGCTTTCAGAGAGATGAGATTTCTGCTTCAGTTTTCAAAAACAGCCATACTGGTTTCATGACCTTTAACCTGCTAACTGAGGCCTGTAGAGTCTGAGATGGAGCTTTTAGGTTTTTGGTCATTCCTCTGAGCTTCACGCTCTGACTTTGGGCTGAAGCTGCTGGGATGTCCACTCCTGAGAAGATTGGCAGCTGTTTGAAATGTTTTCTTCTTGGGAATAATCTTCCTCTCAGTCGGACGATGGACTTAGTTTGGAGATGACCTGATGATCCTTCCCAGGGTGCTTGGCAGCAGCAGTTGCTGCTCTGAGGTCTTTCCAGCTTGATGTCGTGTGAACACACACCTGGATGCTCCAAAGCAGCTAACTGATAAAACTCGTTTTCTAGAGGTTCCCACACTGCTGATGATCAGGTCATCAATGAATCTCATCAGCATCTCCTGGCTGCTACTTTTCCTCTTCAATCTAATGGAAGCAGCAAGGGTGTACTTAGTTTTCTACACACAGCAGTTACATTTTGCCTTTGTATGAATTAATAATGTTGGTGTTGGAGGAGCAGAAACCTCTCTTCAGATCCTGCCCAGGTTAAGGTGATCCAGTGTTAAGAGAACCTCAACGCCAGGCAGGACTTTCAGACCCGACACGCTGTGATGACATCACCAGCAGCGCAGCTTGATGATGCGTGTTTGTGTGTGTCTGCAGGTGCAGCTGGCGGAGAGCGTGGCCTCGAGCACAGAGCCAGCCTGGCTGAGACAACCGCTGGACAACAACGAACACAAGAAGAGGCAAACAATCCCAAAACCTGGTCTTTCATCTCCACCACCTGACAGGAACTTCAACGTGTCGCCTGTGGTGGTGGATCTGGACCAGTCTGGTTCTGGAGGAGAAGAACCGCATCAGAATCTGAGCAATGAAGTTATTGATCTCTCTGCAGACACCTCTACAGAACTGATTGGCATCGGAAGATTTGTCCCTCAGCTACAGATTAGCTCAGATGAGAAGAGTGATGGACCAAGCAGAACCTCCCCCTCCGAGACCAACTTCAACCACATCACTGTTCCACAGAACAGAAGAGATTCTGACCTCCAACAGCCTGAATCCTGCTCCAACGTAGAACTATCCAGACTGAGCCCTGAGCTTGAAGCTTCTCACGGAAGCTTTAACCTGGAGCTGGAGGACAGCAACGATGTTCTGGATGCTGCAGACACCGAGGAAGAGGAGCAGAAGCTGCTGTCTGAGCTTCAGATCAACAGCAGCTTTGATGTTAACAAGTCTCTAGCAGAGAGTCGGAGCAGATGGACCGTCAGCAGCCGCAGAGCTTCAAATGTGGACGAGTCCATCAATGAGTCCATCGTGACCACCAAGAAGAAGAGAGCAGCAGTGATTTATGACAGTGATGAAGAGGAGCAGCAGCTGAGGAGTCCGCTTAGCCACTCCTTCCAGGTGCTCGGGTCCTCCACACCTAAACTATCTCCCCCTGGTTCATCTACTCGCAGATCAAGAAAGAGCGTTGGAGGAAACACGTCTGTAGTTTCCCATCGTTCCCTCCTTCAGTCCGTCATCGAGGACATCGATGATCAGGATGTCCAGGATGAAGATGAGAATGATGAAGATAATGGTGAAAAAGTTTCTGAGGTGGACTCTGAGCCTGGAGAGACTCTGCATACAGAGGAGGAGGAAGAGGAGGTAGATAATTCAGCAGAAGACATGAAGTTTAACTTGGAAGAAGAGGAGGACGGCGGAATGGAGACTGAGGAAGAAGAGGACCATGATGTGTCAGACCAGCCTTCTGCAGGAGGAGAGGACAGCAGGGTCGGTTCTACTCGAGATGAGCTTCAGCTGGAGGAAACCAGCAGAGAGGAGGAGGAGGAGGAGGAGGGGATGAAGGATCACACAGAGTCAACTAACGTTGCATCATCTGAGGATCTGAGCTCCAGCCTGGAGGAGTTGAGCAGTGAGCCTGAGCTGACCTCTGGAGAGCCTGAGCTGACCTCTGGAGAGCCTGAGCTGACCTCTGGAGAGCGGATGGATCAATGCGCCGCCAAGTCCAGCGTGGAGTCTGACAGCTACGAGTCGCTGGTCCAAAGAGGGAAGGAGTGCTACAGCCAGGCCCGGCTGGACGACGCCCTGAGCTTCTTCCTCAGAGCCATCGACATCCAGCCAGGAGATTCTGAAGTCCAGTTCATGACCATCCAGCTGTACCGGCAGCTCAGTCAGAACCGATAACAGAACGTCTCTGGGTTCAGACTGACTCTGAAGGGTCCAAAACCATCATCAGAACCAGCTTGTTCCAGCTGGGTTTCTGTTGCCAAATGCACAGTGATCCGATACAGATTCTTTAAAAAGTGAACGGTTCCTGTTTTGTTCACAGAACAGCTGAAATATTTCCTAGCTGGACCTCTGATAACAGAACCGGGTTTTTCTTACGTCATCATGAAAAATCTGATCTAATAAGAAGATAATACAGGTTTTACTGTTGAAACGATGCAGAGAATGTTGCAATAAAATTAAAGTTTTAAATATTTTTCTGGGTCTGGAGTTTCTATGAATTCACGTTCAACTTTTCTTGAGTTTTCTACATTTAAACCTTCATTAAGATCAGAAATCATTTCAGAGTTCCTCGGCTGCTCTGGAAAAGTCTGGAATTAGATGTGATCCTTTTTCCAGGGATGGAGAGAAGAAGGAATCAAATCATTTTCATAAAAGGTTAAAGCCTAAACTTTTGAAAATTGCTTTTTTTTATTGAAGTGACAGGATTTGTCTTAAATTTGTCATCCGTGGTTTTAGTGGAAGCTTTGCAGCAACTGGTTCTGACTTTAAAGTTATAAAGGTTCATCTGTAGTTCTGCTAAACCAGAAAAGATCCTCCTGATCCAAGGAGGAGCAGAACCGCCTCCTTAATGGACCGGACTGCGTTTAAGGTCAATCTTTCGTACTTAAATTAGCTGAATATTAAACGTTTTATTAGACGTGGGGAACCTGGGCCCTCAAACACAAACTGAAAGATGAATATAAAAACGTTTTCTGTTTGGCGACATCTAGAGGACAACTTTATATGAAAGCATCGTAAACTCCAGAGATAAAAATCACTTGCTATTATCGAGATTATTATTAGTAGTAGTAATATTAGTATAGGAGGATGTTTCCAATGTGCAGAGACGATCTGGCCCAAGATGACTGACCGTCGAGACGCTGTGTGCTGCCTGTCTTCAGCTGCTGACCCGCTGTGGTTCCGAACTACAGAAGCGGAGCTGAGCCATGCCAGCTGGACGGGCCAACATAAGCTGAGATTTCCTGGTGCACCTGAAGCGCTCAGCCTCACATAAGTTGCTATAAAAGCACCATGACTGGAAGATCTCTGAAGGAACTGAGAGCATTTCCAACTGCATCCTTGGCGTCCTGATGTTCACCAGGAATAAATCACACCTTTATGAGCATTATTCTCGATCTATCAAAATCAGCATTATTTTGACGTTTGTTTACAGGTTTTACTTATCTTAATTATTGTTCGAGTTTTGATTCATTTGCTTCAAACATTGAGTCAGGATTATGTACAGCGTAGCTCCACTGTCTCCTTTTTACCAAAACTGGTCCAAGTCATTTCATTTCCTTCAACAGCATGTCCTCAAACTGTGGTCCAGATACCAGTGGGCTTATTTGGGCTGCCTTTAGTGGTACTCTGAAGAAATGGTATAAATTATGGTATAAATCATAAGCAAGGTGAATAGAGTAACTGTGATGTAGGGAATGATGGTGAACCGGGAACAGTTACCTGTGGGATCTCACGCTGTGATCCGTTTAACCTGTGGAGTACCCGGTGAGAACCCACACATGAGAACGTGTTCCAGGTCCAGGATGGAAACTCAGAGGGATTTATGAGTGACTACGCTCAGTGAGCCGCCTAATAACAAGCAGAGAAGGTTATACAGAACTCTGATTTAAACAGAAACAAATTTATCGAACGTAGAAAGGCAACCGTGTTGGATTTGAATGTCAGTGTTGGTGAGGAACCTTTAGAACATTCAGAAACTCACTTTGAGAAAGCTGAATACATAACTAAATTGAACCCTTCAATAAATGATCATTTAAGACCTAAAGACCTCTGAGTCTTGGAACGAGAAGTTTGGCCAGATTCCTCCCAGGTGAGCAACATTTAATGCAATTATAATGACATTTAAAGCATTTAGTGAAACGAGATATAAAAGAAGCATAAAAAACCAACTGATCAGTGAAGGAACAGCACAAAGGAAACAAGTTGCCTTGACAACTCTTTAAAGAAGCACCATTTGAACCCACATCTGGGTCCAGGGAGGCTCAGGTCCACCTCCAGTGTTTCACCACAAACACCCATCTGAGACAAACTGGTTTAAAGTCTTTCCTCTCTGGCTTTCATGCTGGACATGAGTCCTCAGCCTTCATTTAGACCCAAGTCTTCAACAAGTCAATCTCCTTGTTTCCTGACTGAACCTGAAGACTGTTGTCACCGTTGACTGATCGGCTGGCATAGCTGGAGAGTCATGAACTGGTCCTCAGGATTTCCTTATGTTGATGGCTCTGAGGAAGAAGCTCAGGGCATTGTCCATCTTGGGTGGCTGTTGCACTCCCTCCCCCTGCAACTTGTTGCTCCTGGACTCAACACTGGGCTCGGCGGTACTGGTCCGTTTGCTCTCCAAAGGCCAGCTCAGGCTCATCACTTGACTTGTCCAGGTTAAAGCTCAGGGCCTTAGATGATTCAACATCAGCCGATTCTCTGTAGTCTTCATCCTTTTTGTTGGCCTCCTCATCATGAGTTGAATGAATCACATAAATCATTCTATTCCTCTTTTGCTTCTGATGCAGTCTATCATCCTTCATCTCCGTCTTTTTCTCCTCTTTTTGTTTCTCCTCCTCTCTAGTGAGGAGCTTCACTCTCCTCCTCCTCCTCCTCTGTTTTTAGACTCTTTCTGATTGTCTTCTCTTGCCGAGCTTCATTTCAGGTTAAAAAACCAATGCTCTCTCATTCTGCCTCAGAGGTCCGTCCCGAAACATCTCCACCACCAACATTAGAACCAGTATCGTCTTCTTCTACATCCTGATCATCAGTGTTGTGCAACTATAGGTTTAGCTATTTATAACTATTAATAAGTGCCAAAGCAATAATTAACTAAGCACTCAATCAGGAACCAACAGCCAATCAGCTCTCAGTCTCAGTCAGGTGTGGTTCTATGAATACCTGCCTGATGAGGTGTGGTGTTTTAGAACAATAGATGAAGGAGCGAATTCATCCTCAGATGTTTTCTAACAGTCCTGCACAAAAATACAGAATAAATACAATCAAGTATTTTTCCAAAAAGCAAGAATTTATTAACAAAATACTTCAACTTCCAGTTAAAATACTTCGGTCAACAAACTTTAAATAGACTAGTAGCATTTAACTAATAACGCATAAAAGGAAAAACACAGATAAAACCAAAGAGATGGGTCATGGTCTTTAAACTCCTTCTCGGACTCCAGCTCCTGGGTCTCATTCACTTTCTCAAACTCCTCCTCCTTCTTGTCCTTCTCCTCCTCCTCAGACTCCTTTCCAGGGGTGTCACTATCATCAGATTTCTCCTTTTGCAACTCCTCCTGCATCAGTTCTTCGTTAGATCCCTCTCCCCGAGTCCAGTCATTTTTCATCTCCTCACTTTCTTCCTTCGGAGACTCCCAGTGAGCATCTTCATCCTGCACCACATCCCCTCCTCTTGAGTCTCATCTCCTTGCATCCCTTTGGACTCTTCAGACTCCTCTTCCTCAGTCTCGTCCACTTGGACCTCCCCTCTTCAGACGCATCTTCCCCAGATTCACACACTTGCGCCTGGACCTCTTCTGTGTTCTCCTGCTCAGAAACCTCTTTTTGTATCCTTTTTGTCTGTTGTGGATCTCCTCTTGCTCTAATTACTCTTCTTTTTCCTCCTGTTTCTCAAATTCCTTTTGCGACTCCCACCCCCGAGTCCTTTTGTCTGCTTCTTTTCTGGCTGCTCCTCTTGAGTCTCCTCTCCTTGGTGTCATTCTCTTTCAACTTCCCTTCTATCATCTGATCCTCCAACTCGTCTTTTTCTCCAAACTCCTCTATTTGCATCTCCTCAGACTCATCTTCCTCCCCAGACTCAGACTCTTGGGTCAGCACCTCTTGCGCCTCCTGCTCTGAAACCTCCTTTTGATTCTCCTCTTCTCGACTGTCATCCTCACCCAGATTCCTTTGTATCTCCTCTTACATCTTATCTTCCTCAAACTCCTCCTCTCTGCTGCTATCAAGCAGCTGAAGCTCCTGGCGACCTGAAACTTCTCCCTTTCTTCTCTGAGATATCTCACCATCTTTATCTCTCTTCTTATCTTCAGCTGTGTTGTCCTCTTTCTCCTGCTTCTTCTCCAGAATGTCATAGAGGTCCTTCTGCTGTAGGGGAAGGTTTTTGTTAGAAGATTGAAGAACAGCGCTCAGACTGAATGTCTCTGCTATGAAGGTAAATTCAGGCAGTTGGACATCAGGAACTCTTCTGTTCTGTGGAGGACTGAGGTGGATGACATTCATCTCAGATTGAGAGGGTGTGAATAAAACATCTCTGATGTCATCTGCTGTAATCTTCAGGAGGTTTAATTCACCTCCTGAAGATTTGTCCATGAGTTTCGCAATAACTGCAGAGTCCTTCTGACAGGAGGCACCAGACTGGTTGATATCCTGATCAGTCAGAATCTGCTGCTGTTCTTCTCCTTCAGAGCCAGACTGATCCATTACTACCTTCTCAGGCGCTCTGCTAAGTTTGTCTTCAGACTCAGGAAATGAAGGAAGTTCTGGGATCAGTTCTACATTCTCTGCAAGCTGCATCTGCAGAAACACACAAAAACAGATGAATCAGCATCTGACCTGGTCACCAGGTGTGGAGAACAGAGAGCTTCTGCTGACTTAAAAAGCTGGTTGGTGACAAAGGGTCTAAAGATCCCGTTTACAGTGTTTCTGGTTGTACTTCATTCTTCTTCATCCCTTTTCTACCTGAATGGCTCTCAAGTAGGAGTCAGGTGACTCCACAACCTGTTCAGATGCAATGACTGAAACTCAGTAAGGAAGAAAATCTGACCTTTGGAAAGAATGGAGAAGAGCCGATGAGAGTCGACTTGGAGGAAGTTGTCTCTTTGATCTCCTCATCCTCAGATTCTTTGTCCTCCTTCTTGAGCTCATATGTCTTCTCCTGATATTCCTCCTCTTGAGTGTCTTCATCTTTTAAATCACCCTCTTCTGACTCCTGTAGACTCTCCTCTGCCTGCTCAAACTCCTCCATTTGCTCATCCCCCTTTTGCATCTTCTCCTTGTCAAACTCCACCTCCTGAGTCTCATCCTTTTGCATTTCCACCTGCCCAGACTCCTTCTTCTTGGACACCTCCTCTTGTGTGTCCTTCTCCTCAGACTCCAGCTCCCAAGACTCGTCCACTGCTTTCTTTCTACCAGACTCATCTTCAGTCTCCTCTTTTTCTAAATTACCCTCTTGCACCTCCTCCTTTAGCATCTCCTTGTCCTCCTCAGATGCACTGTCTCTGTTCTCCTCCTTGTCAGACCTCTCCTCCTCAAGTTCCTCCTCAGACTCCCACTCCCAAGTCTCATCCTCATGTGTGTCTTTCTTCTCAGACACTTCTTTTCTGTCATCCTTTACTTCTTCCTCTTGGATCTCCTCTTTGTCTGACTTCTCCTCTGTCTCCTCCTCCTCAGAACCCTTCTCCTGCATCTCATCCTCTTCAAACCCTCCTTCTCCTCCGTCCAGCGGAGGGCCATTAGAATCTAAACGAGCCACATCTTCTCCCACACTTTCCTCAGAGTTGAACTCTGATATGTCACCATCGTCACTATTCATCTTCAGCTCATCATCTGCATCATTATTGTCCTCCTCATCTTCTTCCTCTTCCAGGATAGATGTCTTTTCCAGGGTTGACTTGTGCCCAGCATCATCTTCCTCCTCTCTGGTGTTGTTGGCTTCTTCTGATTGAGGTTCTTTGCAAATCAAACTGACGACGTTCTTCTGTGGCGTATAACTACCATCATCATCTTTGCTGTCCTCATGTTCCTCCGTGAGCTCCTGAGCATCGATGCTGTTGGTGATGGACTGGAGAATGGAAATCTGGGGAACCTCAGTCAAGCTTCCTCCAACACTGTTCCTTAGATGGTGAGAAGAAGTTCCAGAGGAGTCTGAAACAGGTGTGGAGGATCCAAACACTTGAGAGGAGTCGTCATTTGGACTCTTTATGTGGAGGATCTCCTCTTGATGTTTGTTGCTGGACCTGTCCGAGCCTGAGGCCTGGCAGCTGTTGATGGTCCGTTTTTGCAGACTATCTGACAGAAATTTACTAACATCAACATCTCTATTCTGGAGTTCAGACACCAGTTCCTGCTCCCATTCTTCAGCCTCTGACTTCTCCTGAACATCATAACTGTCTCCCAACTGAAGGACAAAATTTCCATGAGATGATTCAAATTCAGCACATTCTTTGGATGGTTCTGATTTGAAGCTGAAGTCAAGCTCCTGGAGGTCAGAAAATCTTCTGCTGATGTAATCTAAGTCTATCTTAGAATGAGAGGTTCTGTTCAGTCCACTGTAGTCATCTGCTGAGATCAGCAGGAGATTGGCAACACGTTCTGATGTTTTGTCCATCGCTTCTCCAACATCAACAGAGTGTTGCTGAGGTGAAGCATTTAGAGTCAGATCCATAACCTGCTCACTCAGATTAAGCCACAGTTCCTCAGCTCCAGAACCAGGCCGGACCATCTGTGCATTCGGAGCAGTGTTGAAGTTGTTGTCCTGTTGTGGATGTGAAGGATCTGCTTTTAGATGTTGTGGTTTCTTCTGACTGCTGTGGGTCTCTAGCGGCTGTCCCAGCCCGGTTGGTTCTGTACGAGGGGCCAAGCCGTCGGCCAGCTCCATCTACAAGAAAAGACCCACAGACATGAAGAAACATCAACAAGTGACCCAAACAGGCTGGGTCAGTGGTCTCCTAGAAGATTAAAACAGGTTCTTTACTACGTTGTTCTGTGTTGACTCAGTGTTGCTTCATCCCTTGAGTTTCATGGCATCGAACGCCTGAATGATTCATCTGTAACAGAAAGATCTGAAACTGACTGAAGTCAGAAGAAAAGCTCCAACTGACCTGAAGGTTTGGAGAAGTGTTGATGAGAGTTGACTTGAAGGAACCTCTGCTCTCTTTCACGTCCTCCTCCTCCTCCTCCTCCTCCTCCTCCTCCTCCTCAGTCTTCTTTTTTTGGAGGTCATCCTCTCCCAAATTGTTCTCTTGCACGTCCTCTTTTAGCCTCTCCTCAAACTCCTCCTTTTCAGACTCCTCCTCCTGACTCACAGAATCCTCCCCAGATTTCCACTCTCGGGTCTCCTCCTCTTCCACCACCGTCTCCTCAGACTTCTTCTCCTCTTTAGACACTTCAGCTTGTGTCTTCTCCACAGACTCTTCTCGAGTCCAGCTGGTGTCCAGTTCTACATTCTCTGCAAGCTGCATCTGCAGAAACACACAAAAACAGATGAATCAGCATCTGACCTGGTCACCAGGTGTGGAGAACAGAGAGCTTCTGCAGACTTAAAAGCTGGTTGGTGACAAAGGGTCTAAAGATCCCGTTTACAGTGTTTTCGGTTGTACTTCATTTTCTTTATCCCTTTTCTACCTGAATGGCTCTCAATTAGGAGTCAGGTGACTCCACAACCTGTTCAGATGCAATGACTGAAACTCAGTAAGGAAGAAATCTGACCTTTGGAAAAAATGGAGAAGAGCCGATGAGAGTCGACTTGGAGGAAGTTGTCTCTTTCATCTCCTCATCCTCAGATTCTTTGTCCTCCTTCTTGAGCTCATATGTCTTCTTCTGATATTCCTCCTCTTGAGTGTCCTTCATCTTTTAAATCACCCTCTTCTGATCCCTGTAGACTCCCCCTCTGCCTGCTCAACTCCTCCATTTGCTCCTCCCTTTTGCATCTTCTCCCCTTGTCCAAACTCCACCTCCTGAGTCTCATCCTTTTGCATTTCCACCTGCCCAGACTCCTTCTTCTTGGACACCTCCTCTTGTGTGTCCTTCTCCTCAGACTCCAGCTCCCAAGACTCGTCCACTGCTTTCTTTCTACCAAGACTCATCTTCAGTCTCCTCTTTTCTAAATTACCCTCTTGCACCTCCTCCTTTAGCATCTCCTTGTCCTCCTCAGATGCACTGTCTCTGTTCTCCTCCTTGTCAGACCTCTCCTCCTCAAGTTCCTCCTCAGACTCCCACTCCCAAGTCTCATCCTCATGTGTGTCTTTCTTCTCAGACACTTCTTTTCTGTCATCCTTTACTTCTTCCTCTTGGATCTCCTCTTTGTCTGACTTCTCCTCTGTCTCCTCCTCCTCAGAACCCTTCTCCTGCATCTCATCCTCTTCAAACCCTCCTTCTCCTCCGTCCAGCGGAGGGCCATTAGAATCTAAACGAGCCACATCTTCTCCCACACTTTCCTCAGAGTTGAACTCTGATATGTCGCCATCGTCACTATTCGTCTTCAGCTCATCATCTGCATCATTATTGTCCTCCTCATCTTCTTCCTCTTCCAGGATAGATGTCTTTTCCAGGGTTGACTTGTGCCCAGCATCATCTTCCTCCTCTCTGGTGTTGTTGGCTTCTTCTGATTGAGGTTCTTTGCAAATCAAACTGACGACGTTCTTCTGTGGCGTATAACTACCATCATCATCTTTGCTGTCCTCATGTTCCTCCGTGAGCTCCTGAGCATCGATGCTGTTGGTGATGGACTGGAGAATGGAAATCTGGGGAACCTCAGTCAAGCTTCCTCCAACACTGTTCCTTAGATGGTGAGAAGAAGTTCCAGAGGAGTCTGAAACAGGTGTGGAGGATCCAAACACTTGAGAGGAGTCGTCATTTGGACTCTTTATGTGGGGATCTCCTCTTGATGTTTGTTGCTGGACCTGTCCGAGCCTGAGGCCTGGCAGCTGTTGATGGTCCGTTTTTGCAGACTATCTGACAGAAATTTACTAACATCAACATCTCTATTCTGGAGTTCAGACACCAGTTCCTGCTCCCATTCTTCAGCCTCCTTCTTCTCCTGAACATCATAACTGTCTCCCAACTGAAGGACAAAATTTCCATGAGATGATTCAAATTCAGCACATTCTTTGGATGGTTCTGATTTGAAGCTGAAGTCAAGCTCCTGGAGGTCAGAAAATCTTCTGCTGATGTAATCTAAGTCTATCTTAGAATGAGAGGTTCTGTTCAGTCCACTGTAGTCATCTGCTGAGATCAGCAGGAGATTGGCAACACGTTCTGATGTTTTGTCCATCGCTTCTCCAACATCAACAGAGTGTTGCTGAGGTGAAGCATTTAGAGTCAGATCCATAACCTGCTCACTCAGATTAAGCCACAGTTCCTCAGCTCCAGAACCAGGCCGGACCATCTGTGCATTCGGAGCAGTGTTGAAGTTGTTGTCCTGTTGTGGATGTGAAGGATCTGCTTTTAGATGTTGTGGTTTCTTCTGACTGCTGTGGGTCTCTAGCGGCTGTCCCAGCCCGGTTGGTTCTGTACGAGGGGCCAAGCCGTCGGCCAGCTCCATCTACAAGAAAAGACCCACAGACATGAAGAAACATCAACAAGTGACCCAAACAGGCTGGGTCAGTGGTCTCCTAGAAGATTAAAACAGGTTCTTTACTACGTTGTTCTGTGTTGACTCAGTGTTGCTTCATCCCTTGAGTTTCATGGCATCGAACGCCTGAATGATTCATCTGTAACAGAAAGATCTGAAACTGACTGAAGTCAGAAGAAAAGTTCCAACTGACCTGAAGGTTTGGAGAAGTGTTGATGAGAGTTGACTTGAAGGAACCTCTGCTCTCTTTCACGTCCTCCTCCTCCTCCTCCTCCTCCTCCTCCTCCTCCTCAGTCTTCTTTTTTTGGAGGTCATCCTCTCCCAAATTGTTCTCTTGCACGTCCTCCTTTAGCCTCTCCTCAAACTCCTCCTTTTCAGACTCCTCCTCCTGACTCACAGAATCCTCCCCAGATTTCCACTCTCGGGTCTCCTCCTCTTCCACCACCGTCTCCTCAGACTTCTTCTCCTCTTTAGACACTTCAGCTTGTGTCTTCTCCACAGACTCTTCTCGAGTCCAGCTGGTGTCCAGTTCTACATTCTCTGCAAGCTGCATCTGCAGAAACACACAAAAACAGATGAATCAGCATCTGACCTGGTCACCAGGTGTGGAGAACAGAGAGCTTCTGCAGACTTAAAAAGCTGGTTGGTGACAAAGGGTCTAAAGATCCCGTTTACAGTGTTTCTGGTTGTACTTCATTCTTCTTCATCCCTTTTCTACCTGAATGGCTCTCAAGTAGGAGTCAGGTGACTCCACAACCTGTTCAGATGCAATGACTGAAACTCAGTAAGGAAGAAAATCTGACCTTTGGAAAGAATGGAGAAGAGCCGATGAGAGTCGACTTGGAGGAAGTTGTCTCTTTGATCTCCTCATCCTCAGATTCTTTGTCCTCCTTCTTGAGCTCATATGTCTTCTCCTGATATTCCTCCTCTTGAGTGTCTTCATCTTTTAAATCACCCTCTTCTGACTCCTGTAGACTCTCCTCTGCCTGCTCAAACTCCTCCATTTGCTCATCCCCCTTTTGCATCTTCTCCTTGTCAAACTCCACCTCCTGAGTCTCATCCTTTTGCATTTCCACCTGCCCAGACTCCTTCTTCTTGGACACCTCCTCTTGTGTGTCCTTCTCCTCAGACTCCAGCTCCCAAGACTCGTCCACTGCTTTCTTTCTACCAGACTCATCTTCAGTCTCCTCTTTTTCTAAATTACCCTCTTGCACCTCCTCCTTTAGCATCTCCTTGTCCTCCTCAGATGCACTGTCTCTGTTCTCCTCCTTGTCAGACCTCTCCTCCTCAAGTTCCTCCTCAGACTCCCACTCCCAAGTCTCATCCTCATGTGTGTCTTTCTTCTCAGACACTTCTTTTCTGTCATCCTTTACTTCTTCCTCTTGGATCTCCTCTTTGTCTGACTTCTCCTCTGTCTCCTCCTCCTCAGAACCCTTCTCCTGCATCTCATCCTCTTCAAACCCTCCTTCTCCTCCGTCCAGCGGAGGGCCATTAGAATCTAAACGAGCCACATCTTCTCCCACACTTTCCTCAGAGTTGAACTCTGATATGTCACCATCGTCACTATTCATCTTCAGCTCATCATCTGCATCATTATTGTCCTCCTCATCTTCTTCCTCTTCCAGGATAGATGTCTTTTCCAGGGTTGACTTGTGCCCAGCATCATCTTCCTCCTCTCTGGTGTTGTTGGCTTCTTCTGATTGAGGTTCTTTGCAAATCAAACTGACGACGTTCTTCTGTGGCGTATAACTACCATCATCATCTTTGCTGTCCTCATGTTCCTCCGTGAGCTCCTGAGCATCGATGCTGTTGGTGATGGACTGGAGAATGGAAATCTGGGGAACCTCAGTCAAGCTTCCTCCAACACTGTTCCTTAGATGGTGAGAAGAAGTTCCAGAGGAGTCTGAAACAGGTGTGGAGGATCCAAACACTTGAGAGGAGTCGTCATTTGGACTCTTTATGTGGAGGATCTCCTCTTGATGTTTGTTGCTGGACCTGTCCGAGCCTGAGGCCTGGCAGCTGTTGATGGTCCGTTTTTGCAGACTATCTGACAGAAATTTACTAACATCAACATCTCTATTCTGGAGTTCAGACACCAGTTCCTGCTCCCATTCTTCAGCCTCTGACTTCTCCTGAACATCATAACTGTCTCCCAACTGAAGGACAAAATTTCCATGAGATGATTCAAATTCAGCACATTCTTTGGATGGTTCTGATTTGAAGCTGAAGTCAAGCTCCTGGAGGTCAGAAAATCTTCTGCTGATGTAATCTAAGTCTATCTTAGAATGAGAGGTTCTGTTCAGTCCACTGTAGTCATCTGCTGAGATCAGCAGGAGATTGGCAACACGTTCTGATGTTTTGTCCATCGGTTCTCCAACATCAACAGAGTGTTGCTGAGGTGAAGCATTTAGAGTCAGATCCATAACCTGCTCACTCAGATTAAGCCACAGTTCCTCAGCTCCAGAACCAGGCCGGACCATCTCTGCATTCGGAGCAGTGTTGAAGTTGTTGTCCTGTTGTGGATGTGAAGGATCTGCTTTTAGATGTTGTGGTTTCTTCTGACTGCTGTGGGTCTCTAGCGGCTGTCCCAGCCCGGTTGGTTCTGTACGAGGGGCCAAGCCGTCGGCCAGCTCCATCTACAAGAAAAGACCCACAGACATGAAGAAACATCAACAAGTGACCCAAACAGGCTGGGTCAGTGGTCTCCTAGAAGATTAAAACAGGTTCTTTACTACGTTGTTCTGTGTTGACTCAGTGTTGCTTCATCCCTTGAGTTTCATGGCATCGAACGCCTGAATGATTCATCTGTAACAGAAAGATCTGAAACTGACTGAAGTCAGAAGAAAAGCTCCAACTGACCTGAAGGTTTGGAGAAGTGTTGATGAGAGTCGACTTGAAGGAACCTCTGCTCTCTTTCACGTCCTCCTCCTCCTCCTCCTCCTCCTCCTCCTCCTCCTCAGTCTTCTTCTTTTGGAGGTCATCCTCTCCCAAATTGTTCTCTTGCACGTCCTCTTTTAGCCTCTCCTCAAACTCCTCCTTTTCAGACTCCTCCTCCTGACTCACAGAATCCTCCCCAGATTTCCACTCTCGGGTCTCCTCCTCTTCCACCACCGTCTCCTCAGACTTCTTCTCCTCTTTAGACACTTCAGCTTGTGTCTTCTCCACAGACTCTTCTCGAGTCTTCTCCTCTTGGGGCTCATTATCTTTCACCTCCTCTTTTTGAATCTTTTCAGACTCCTTGACCTTTAACTCCCCCTCCTCCATCTCCTTGGCAGACTTCTTCTTCTTAAGCTCGTCCTCTGCCCCCGACTCCAGAGTCTCATATTCTTGTATCTTCTCTCTCTCTGACTCCTCTTCTACCTCCTCATGTTCCTTGAATTCCTCCATTTGCAACTCCCCCTCTTGTGTTTCCTGCTGCTCAGACCCCTCCTCTCGAGTCCTGTCCGCTCGTGTCTCCTCTGACTGGTCTTGCTCAGAGTCCTCTCCTGATTCCCACTCTGACTCATCTTGTGATTCTTCATCCTCCTCCAACTCATATTTTCTGTCCTCCTCCTCATCCTGAGCATTGATGTTCTTCATGGTGGACTGAAGGAGGGAACGATGGGAAACATCTGCTGTGTTTCCTCCAACTGTCTTTGTCACATGGCGAGCACAAGAACCAGAAGGTGCTGATTTAGGTGTGGAAGCTCTAGGCACCCGAAAGGGGCTTTCCTGTATACTCTGTATCAGCTGGTCACCATCAGTTTCTTCATCGCCATCACAAACATCTCTGGTGGTTCTCTTCTTGGTGGTCAAGCTCAGGTCATTCATGGACTCGTCCAATCCAAAGGCTTGGCTGGTGTTGATCTGTTTGCGCAGATTCTCTGACAGAGACCTGTTGGCATCAAAGCTTCCATTCATTCGAAGATGAGACAGCAACTTCTGCTCCTCTTCCTCAGTTTGAGCGTCTTCCACAACAAAGTCAGCAGACTCCAGGTCAGAGCTTTCATTTGAGGGTCCAGACTCAGTGCTCACTGAGTACGTCTCTGCTTTAATGCTGGAGTCAGACTGCTGGACGTCAGAAGCTCCTCTGATGTGGTTTTGGTCCATCTCAGAGTGACAGGTTCTGTTCAGTCCATCACTCTTATCGTTTGCTGTAATCTGGAGGTTGGCATCACTTCCTAAACATTTCTCCATCAGTTCTCCAACATCAGCAGGGTGATTCTGAGGCGAGGCGTTTGAAGACAGATCAGTAACTGGATCTCTCATATTTTGCTGTGGCTCGTTTCTTCCAGAATCAGATTGATCCATTTCCACGACAACAGGCGCCATGAAGTTGGGGGAGTTGTTAACAGGCTGTGGGTTTGAAGGTTTTAGATGTTTTGGGTTCTTTTCACCAGGATTTTCTCTGTTGGTGTCCAGTGATTTTCTCGGCCATGTTGCTACTGAGCTCAATGCTAACTTTATCTGCAGAAAAACCCAAAACCACATATTAACAGTTTCCACAGCTTTTTAGACCTTTATGAGCGAAGCAGGCTATATTTAAGACCAACTAATACAAGCAGGTAAAGGTTAAAAGTATAGTACCTAAAAGGTGATTCATATAAATTTAAAGGAGCATTTGGGTGAGAAGAGAAGCATCGTGGTTTAGTTTATCAGCTACTGTAAAGTTTTCAGGTAATAGCTTTTAAGGGAAGACCTTGTTGGAGGTAAATCATGTTATCTGAGACCACATTCTGTCTCTCCGCAGGTAACAGAGAGACCACCTGTCATGGTCAGTGTAGCGGAGGACCCCCTAATGCAATTGAGCAGGAAGCAATGGTGGTGGGTAAACTGATTTAATAAATAACACTCACTTGGACAAGTGATAGCAAGAACAGGCGTGGACAGACAGGCTTTGCATGAGCGAAGGACATGACATGAACAGAGAGTGACGTGATCCAAATTGTTTCCACGAGGAATGAACAGAACGAAGATGTAGAAGTGGAGCATGGTACAGGTGGACCGAATGAGGCTACTTGTAAACAGACAGGAGAGAACAAAACGTGACTGGAGCAAAACAGAAATTCAAGGATACAAACTAATCAGGAAAACATAACGTACAGAACATGAAGTAGAACACGAGAAACTACGGCAAAGCCAGGAAAATAATAAGCAGAAACAAGATCCAAAACATAAACTAAAAATAAGAATAACTCTAACCCAAAGAAAGACCCAAACACCCTCAAATCATGACACTACCTTAAACTTAGGAATCGTGGCGTAGTAATTCCTTGGTATTTAGGAGAGAAAATGTTTTCTGCATGAGGAAAGATGAATTGTTTTATTATTCTAAACCAACATGCCAGTCTTTAGGACATCCTGCAGCTTTTCAGGTCAAGCTGACCCAGTGTACTTGACTTTCAGGAATTTACCTAGAAGACCCATGGAAATGTGTGAATATTAGTGCCAGAAGATTTAGGCCAGGTGAGAGAGGATTGGTTAGGATTCTCACCAACACATCAATGATATGACCTTCAATAAATACGCCGTGTATGCACCAGAATGTAGGGATTTTGATGAGGAGTTCAGAGTTGGGTTCTAAATTAAGTCCCCATGGGTTGGGCCTGAGAAAGAAGAACCAGGCTGTTTCATTACTTTCTGCTGCTGTCTCCCATAGATGAAAATTAAAGAAATTTATGTTTTAGTTGAACACATGAAATTAAAAAAATAGGAAAACATTTAAATATCATCAGAAAATGTTTAAAAGGAGCAGGATGCCTTATTTCACCACTATGAACTTCTTTTTAATAATCTTTGTCATTTAGCCACAGAACAAGATTTTGAAACCAGTTAAACAGTTAAGGCTCCCACAGAGTCGGGCATAATTGACTCCACGGATTGTCCACGCGTACTCAACGCACACTAAATGCGCACTCAATGTGTACTCATAGCGGACGTCCGCCGGACACATCCCTGCAAAGCTTAGTGTTTACGGCCGCGTATGTGGTGTCGCACTTTAACTGCTTGAGTAGAAAAAGTCTCCACGTCAAACCTTTTTTTATGTGACACATTGCTCCAAGCAACCGGTCATGAGGATGCCCAGTCTGGCTGCCACTCTCTGCACCGCACTGATATGTTTATTCCCCTTCTTTGGTAATTTTGAAAAGACAAATTTGTAACATATTTGCTAAGACTGTCACTATATCCTGACAGTAGAATATGAGACGGATAGTTTTGGAAAAAATAAGTTCCTTCGCCACCTCCCAGTGGTCCTACCGCTCCTGGTCAGAAACAACCCAGTCAGAGCCAGAAGTCTGAGCAGTGTCAGTCACGCTCATGTACACGTTGCTCAGACCCCTCAACCTCCGCACAGCGCGTACCATCGTTCATGATGGCCGGTGCGCTGCAGCTGTACTAATCTCTGTGCTAATGGTGCTGTGCTAATGATTTGAGCACCAAGTCTGTAGTCAAAGTATGGACAGGTCATAGTCTGTGTGGAGGCAGGGTTGTACCACAGCACAGAGCAAAGAGAAAAGACCCGTAAGGTTTGCTTGCTCAAATGTTCAGGTTAAGTCCACGGGTGTTTCGGAATTCTCTACTGCAGCTTTAATGGCTTTATATGCCACCTACTCTTTTTTTTTCCCAAAGCTACAAGACAAATTTGTCACGGTGTGACATTTTGGACTTTGTTTTTTGGTCTCTTGTGATGTTTTAAATTTTGCTTAGATGTTTCTATGTTTCCCTCTAGTTTCTTGGTTTACTTTAATTCATAGTTATTCTAGTTATTTATTTCCTCTAATTTATTATCTTGCTTGATCTGTGTTTTCTGTTTATTGTTTATTGGTCTTTTCTCTCTTTCTCAGCCTTGTAATTGTTTCACCTGTGTCCCCTAGCTTCCCTGCCTCCTTGTCGCACCTGTTCCCAGTTCCACTTGATTACCTGCCTTTGTCTTCCCCAGTATATTAGTTGGTTTGGTGTCATTGTTTGTTGCTAGTTCCTTGTTGCTCGTCACCCCTCGTCCATGACCTTGATTATGCTTTGTTTTGTTTTTGCCTCGCCTGGAATTCTTTGCCTGGGAGAACCTGCAGTGTTCTTGTGAGTTTTTGTATTTGGACTCTGGTTCATGCCTGCAGTGTTTTTGCATTCGTTCGGACTTTGTAAATAAAGTTTTGGATTTACAAAGATGATTTTTCCGAGCTCTTGTCTGCACTTGGGTCCGACCCAAAACCATATCGTGACAGAAGGAACCAGCCAAAAGGGCCAAGCAGACAGAGCTCAAGAGCTGCTGAAACGGATACGACAGGAGGAGGAGGAATTGAGGAAAATGCATGGTGAAGAGGTGGAGATATTGCCTTCGCCCATGTTGCTCCAGGAAATGGTAGAAGCCGGATTAAGCCTGCCGATGCTGGTGTCTCCTGGCCTCATACCGGGTCGGAGGCGCTCTGGTTTGCCTCCGTCAGTCTCGGCTACCTCCACCTCCACAACCTTCCAGCACCGCAGTTTGCAGCCTGAGTTCGGCGCTGTGCGCTTCCTCTGTCCGGTGCGAGACAGCTCTCCGCCCCCGCTGCATTCTTCCTGCTCTTCTCCTACTCAGTCTTGTCGAAGACAACGTCGTCGCCGAGGCGCATCTGTCCCGGTGTCTGAGGGCTGTGCCAATGCCTCCTCTTCTCTCCTGGAGGGTTGGATTACCGCCTCTCGCCTTTCGCCTGTTTCGCCGGGGTTCCTGCTCGACGCCCCCGCTCCTGCTTCTACGGAGGGTCGGCTCCACGCCCCGGTCACAACAGCGGACTCGTCTCAGCTCTTGCCTGCAGTAACTCCGGCCGGGCTCAACCTGCCCACAGCGGCTCCTGCAGAGCCATCCACGTTCGCAGCAGCTTCCGCTCCCGCCAAGGAAGCTGATCCAAGTTTTGTGCCTGTCTGCTATTCGCCATATACCTTGGTCCTGGACCAGCTAATAGACTGGAAGACTGAGTGGGGACACTACTCCCCAAGTTCATTGACGGTGGAGATCATAGAGTCTGAGCAGCAGAGAATTCTTGAAGGGACTGGTCCCGCCAAGCCTTTGGACTCACAGCATGCAGCCAAACCTCTGGACTCACAGCATGCAGCCAAACCTCTGGACTCACAGCATGCAGCCAAGCCTCTGGACTCACAGCATGCAGCCAAGCCTCTGGACTCACAGCATGCAGCCAAGCCGCAGGACTCACTGCATGCAGCCAAGCCTCTGGACTCAGTTAAGTCTCCTGAGCTCCAACACACAGTCATGCTTCATGAGCCTCAGATCCGAGTTCCAGAATCAACTAAGGGGTTCAAGGACGAACCGCCTCAGAACCAAGTTCCAGAGTTTCGAGAGGGGTTTGAGGACGAACCGCCTCTGACTCTGGCTCCTGGCCAGACGGACTGTGCTCCTGGCCAGACGGACTGTGCTCCTGGCCAGACGGACTGTGCTCCTGGCCAGACTGACCTTTTGCCTGTGGCACCTGACTATGTGGCGCCTGAACCACAGCCTGACTATGTGGCGCCTGAACCACAGCCTGACTATGTGGCGCCTGAACCACAGCCTGACTATGTGGCGCCTGAACCACAGCCTGACTATGTGGCGCCTGAACCACAGCCTGACTTTTTGCCTGACACACCACAGCCTGACTTCTTTCCTTGGGCGCCAGACTTTACGACTGACTATGCGCCTGACCGTGCACCTGACAACACTATGCGTGGGTCCGAGTCGGACGCCAGGACCAAGTCTTCAGGGTTCCAGCCTGGGTCCACGCCGGACGCCAGGGCCAAGTCTTCAGGGTTCCAGCCTGGGTCCACGCCGGACGCCAGGGCCAAGTCTTCAGGGTTTCTGCCTGGGTCCACGCCGGACGCCAGGGTCAAGTCTTCAGGGTCTCTGCCTGGGTCCACGCCGGACGCCAGGACCAAGTTTTCTTTACTGGTGACCCAGATTGGTATGTGTTGTTACTTGTAGTAATTCTGACTGTTATTTAAGATGATATGAGGAGTTTGTAGGTGCTTTGCAGAAAAAATCATATTCTGTGGTATCTTTATATTTAGAGATTTTCTTTTATTTCAGTCGATCATTTTTGTAGATGCATTTTAATGTAAACAAACACAGCTGGGTCACTAGGTGGTATTTTGTGCATGCTCCTTAACACTGTCCTTTATGACTATAAATCTAACAGGAATGGGCTGAAATCTAGGCATTATTTGTATCAGTAAATAAAAATGTTGCATTTTAGAAAACTGACCCCAAAGGCAACAAATATAATAAAAGGAGCCAACAATGGAACCTTGGGGGACACCAGAAGCGAGGGACGCTGCAGTTGGGAAAGAATTCACCAACATGAACTTAGAAACTCTGACTGGAACCATAAAAGAGCTGTGTTGGGGATGCTTACTCAGAGCAGAATCCCATGATCTGGAGTTGTCTGGTTAACAAGGACCAAGACAGAAAGGGCTTACCAGATAAACGTCTATTATTGGTAATCCACAAAAAGTCTGTGACTTTACTGTGTACAAATCAGATTTTGGACCTGAACTTTTGATTACTGCTTGATTGTAATCTAACAGCTTATATACAAATCTGCAAGAATCAATGACTTTCTATTATTTTTCATATCATGTACATAACTTAGTTTGTACAATTTTAATTTGATATTTCGTCTTTGACCCACCTTCAGCTCAGACTCTGCCTTCACCAGCTCCTGGGCCTTCTGGACCCGCCCATTGATGTAGTGATGCTCCTCTTGGTCCTCTGGATCCTCATCATGATTGACCTCTAGAGAAAACATGAGGTCGTGGTCAGAAATCCCAAACATGTGCATAGCATGTAGTTGAGCAATGTGCTCATCCAGAGTCGGGTCGGTCCATCTGTGCCTGGAGTGCAGAGCCTGCAGCTGAAGCTGGGTGGTTGAAGACCTGGGGTCCTCCAGGGTAAAGAGCTCCTTCGGTTCCTGTCTGCTGAAGTACCTGAACGGGTTCTTTGCATCTCCAGTGTTCTGCCTGATGAGGGAGTCTTTGAAAACCTGCCGCCTGTAGATCTTCTCCTCCACCGTTCCACAGGTTATCAGCCTGTAGATCACTACATTTTCTTTCTGGCCAATCCGGTACACTCTGTCAACAGCCTGAGCGTCTGTGGCTGGGTTCCAGCTTGGATCGTAGATGACCACTCTGTTTGCCGCTGTCAGGGTGAGGCCCACTCCTCCAACCTGGGTGGTGAGGAGCAAGATTGAATAACGTTGGTCATCCTTAAAGATGGAGATAATTTTTTCTCGTTCTGGGATTTGCTTTATCCTTCCATCCAGTTTTAGGACTTTGAACCCTCTGTTCCCAAGAATCCGTTCAAGGATGTCGAGGACCATCCTGTAGTGAGCAAAAACCAGCGTTCGGTGGCCTTCCTCTCTGAGCCGCTCCAGAAGAGCCAACAGAAACACGAGTTTTCCAGACTCAGATATTAAAGTTTCATCTGAAAGGTTTGCAATGTTGTGTGCATCAGCCTCACCATCTTCAACGTCAGGATTTACATCCAGATCTAACTTTGCTATAGCACTGGCAGAGAGCAGTCTTGGATGGTCGCACAACTTCTTCAGGATGTTTAATTGAGCCAGAGGTGATCTGGTGGTCATTAGCAGGTCCTGAATGTGGTCCAAACTGATGAACTTCCTGTAAATGTCCTCCTGAACAGCACTCAGGTAAGTCCAGACAATTAGGTCATTCTTCCGTGTCAGCTTGGGCATGACTGTCTCAGAGGTTGGCTGATCTTGAGAGTCTTGGTGGTTATCAGGTTCTGAGTCTCCCTCTTTTCCAGCAGTCTTCTTCTGCACTTCTGATTTTGTTCTACGGAGGAAGTGGGGTTTTATTAGGGTCATGAGGTTCTCGGACATCCTGGAGCCAAGAGCTTTTTCTCCAGGAGTAGCATCCTTCTCCCTGGCGCGTGTGATGGGGTTCTCATACTCTGTTTTGAAAGTCTTGGCTGTTCCCAGGAGACTTCCCATACAGGCAAAGTCAAAGAGTGTCCACATCTCCCTGAGGTTGTTCTGCACCGGAGTTCCTGTAAGGAGAATCCTGTTCTTGGAGGGAATGGCGTAGGCACTTTTGGCTGTTTTGGAGGAAGAGTTTTTAATCTTGTGTGCCTCGTCCAGGATCATGTAGTCCCAACAGAACTCCTTTCCCCGATAAGAGGCCAGCTGCTGCCAGTTGCTAATCAGCATGGTGTAGGTGGTGATGATCACACCTCCTCTGCTCTGAACCTTCTCCAAACTCCTGGTCCTCTCTGATTTACTGGTGCCATGAAACTCCTTCACCCTCATACCAGGAGTCCATTTGCTGAACTCCTTGATCCAGTATGTGATGAGGGATGTTGGCATGACAAGCAGTGTGTGTCTTACGAGCTCGTTGTCATACATGCCAGAGAGGAAAGATATAATCTGGATGGTCTTCCCGAGCCCCATGTCGTCAGCCAGAACTCCTCCTTTTCGACCATCTCTGTAGAGGCCGTACAGAAAGGAAACTCCATCTCTCTGATAGTCGTACAGTTTGTCATGCAGTTCTTTAAACAGCATTAAGCCACTGTTGTTCACATTGACAAACTCATCATCTTCGTCCTCCAAGTCATTCTCAGACAGTAGTTCTTCTATTTTCTTAATCCTGTCCTCTAGTTTAGGAGTTTGGTGAATATTGTACGCCTGTTTGAACAGCTTCAAAGCTTGTTGAATGTCTCCTTGTTTGGCAACAGCTTTACCTTCTGAAATCAACCTGAAAAGAAAAAACGTTTAATTGTATATTAGTCATAGAAATAGAAATTGATTCTGTAAACTGGGCAGTCATTGATTTTCAGCCAGGTTAAATGAACCTTTCCACTACTGTGGATGGACCTGTATATTGTCCAATTTTAAAAGGCTCCATGTTTGGTAAACTAAATTTTGGTTGGTGTATTAAATATGTAGTATTTGTTTAGAAACAGGTTTATTGTCTTTTTTCATCTGTCTTCTCCTGGCATTTCAAGCAGATAGTTTGCTGGCTGCCTACAGTTGCCAGGGCAGGTTTGCTTCACAGAAACACTATCTCAAGATGGTATTCTGTTTGAGCGATTGACTTTATTCAGTCAAGACTGCATCCAAGTAGACAGGCTGCATCAATAAAATAGGAAACCATACTTCAATGACTTTCAGACATTTGGATTATGTATATGGGTGCATGAGTGGATGTCTGGACTAGGTGTGTGTGCATATTTGTCACCTGGAGGTTCAAAGTTGTTTGAATGTTGAGCTGAGTAGCAACCTTGCAGGACTCATTGCCCAAGAACAGCTAAGAGTAGGTGGCCTTGGTGGCTAAAGTTTGTAACAACTGTAGGCAGACAGACACCAGGGACCCCCACAGGCTAGCCATATACCAACACAGATGTATGTCTGTAGCCAAGTACAGAAGCAGCGGCTCAAAGGCCATAGAGGCACAGCAAACATGGCCCAGATTACTGATAAATCACTAATAGATCATTGATAGATTACTGATAGATTACTAATAGATCACAGATAGATCACTGATAGATTGCTAATAGATCACTAATAGCTCACTGATAGATCATTAACAGATCATTGATAGATCACTAATAGATCACTGATATATTAGCGATAGATTACTAATAAATCGCAGATCACCAATAGATTACTTTTCTTTTTTTTTTTTACCGTGTCCTGTCTGGCAGAGTAGCGCTCAGAATTGTTGTCTGAGTGCCAAGAAATTGCCCAATAGATTTATTTTCACAAGCGGAGCATCACAGCTATTGCTTTAAGGCTCTGCTTGATATTTATAAAAGAAACTTTATTATAAACTTCTTTGGGAATATTTCAATTGTTACGGACACGGAGACTGAAATGAAAAGGAAAACAGAAGCTTGACAAAGAGAGAGATGGGGCAAAAGGGAAAAAGGGGAAAAAGGAGGAGAGAGTGGAGGAGAGAAAGACGGATGAATAGAATAAAAGATTACACCCTGCTTGCTTATACACAAAATAACACACGGTATTTATGAATGTAAAATGTACTTAGTGAGAAATGCAGCCCAATATAGATCATCTGTGTATCTATCAACACCTGTGTGGATGCGCTTTGTATACAAGGTTTCTCCACAAAAATATGCAATAGCGAGTGTGAGGACCCACCGACCTGCCCAGTGGGCCCGGGCGGACACTGAGGAGATCGAGCAAACAGACATCCAAAGGCCCCCCAAAGCACAGGAACCCCGGGGAACCCCGCCAGGACTACCGCAACCCCCCCAGAGAAGAGCAGTGAGAGTCCCAGGGATAGCCCCCAGCAGCGACAGTGCAGAAGAGCCCCAGGGAACCGCAGCGACGAGCCCACAGGCCCCGCCGGCATCCCTTCCACGCCCGAGCAGATCCAGCCTGGACCCAGAGACCCAAGAGCCGCCCCCCGGGACACGCCACCCTCCAAGACAGAGGCCCGACAGAGCCCAGGGGTCCAGGCCCCGGCAGGCAGCCACTGGGAGTGAGCCAGCACACACCCTAAGCATCCAGCCCCGGACACCGAGAACCACAAGTACACCAGCTGGGGCAGAGAATCCAACCACCGGCAGCAGGCAGGGCGGGGAGGAAATAGCCCCTCCATAATATGGGTGGGTCCTAAGCTGATTCCCGGAGAGGGAGCAGGCCAAGAACCCAACCTGTCACAAAAAAAACAGTGCACTCAGCCTCACAGTCAACCCACTCCACCCTCATCCACACACATAAATTCACTCGCTCGACGCTCCCCAACGTAAAGACAAACCACAAGTGACGTCCTACACTCACTCACACTCCCCCATGGATACTCTATACTCCAAGGTCCGGGCGCCCGGCAGCCCCTAGGGGCACCAGCCCCCGGACCAAGGAGGTGGTCCCCTTCCCTCCCGGGGCAGAGACAGGCAGACAGGCCAAGACCGCTGGTGGTCTCGGCCCGGCCCCCGCCCAGAACCCAGTCCCCACCAACCCCCATCCACTCCGGAGAGAGGGGCTATGTACAAAATAGAGGGGTCCACATGGCCCAAACCAGCCCCGCCAACCAGAGCCGACCCAGACGGGAGCAGTCCCCGACCCCCCAACGAGCTCCGATCCCGACCCCATGAGTCTCCCCCCCCCAGTGAACCCCAACATGAACCTCGCCACAGGGGCACCCCCAACAGGGACAACCGATATCGACACCACGTCCCCGAACCCAAACGCCACGAATCACACTCCCCCCGACAGGGGCACACCCCCACAGGTGAACTCTATAGCCGAGAGGCTGATGAGGTCACACCCACCCAGCGCAAGCTCTACATACCAGCCCGCTCTGAGCACCCCCGCCGCACCCCACTCCCCCACCACACAGTGCGCCGCAACAGCAAGGCAAGGGCCCTGCGCAAGCACCACTCCCCCCCACTTGGCGCAACAGGGCAGAGCCCGCCGAGCACCGCACCCACAACAGAGCTCCTCCGGACCCCGCAGCATAACGGAACAGACTCACCCACTCCCGATCCCCCGGGGTCCAGTGCCCCAGCCTCAGCTCCACCATCGCCACCTCAGCCGATCCAAACGCCTGGCGACCCATATTCCAGAATTGGATACAAAATCCCCTCCACCCCACCGGCTGCAGCCCCTCCACGACCCCCCCCACCCACGCCCCCGACTCCCCCCCTCACACATGACAGCCCCGGTGAAGTCACAAGACACGCTCCGCCGCCCCAACCACCTGACCGGCAACTGCAGCCCGGGATGCGCCCCAACCATCGGGCCAGAACCACAGAAGCAGTGAAGAAGGCCACTGACCTAGGCTGACACCGCTTTCCGGGCACCTCGCCACACCCGCACCCCGCCAAACCCCTGGGAGTGTCCCAGCCTCCGGGCCACTGCCTCCACTCTCCCCGCATGGGCGCACTACCGTGCCCCGACCAAGTAGTCCGACCTGGGCACCCCTCCATCTGAGCGGGGCCACATCCCGCATCATGGCCGGCTACGTCCCCCTCCGGAGCCCCGGCATCCCCACCAGCTGTGTGCAGACCAGGGCTCCAAAGCCAGGGGCCGAGATCCAAGGGAACACCAAGCGATCCCGAGAGAGGATAGCCGAAACGCCAGCACCGCAGCGTTCCAACAGTTGCTATCCCAAAGTAGCCTATGACCCCCAAACCCAGCCCAGCCCCGACTAGAGGGGCCCACTCCCTCTCCCGGCCTCCGACCACAAATGGGAAATAGCGAACGGGGGGGTGTGAAAAGACCCCAAGCCTGCCCTCTGCCAGCTCAAATGTGGTGTGATGCGTGTTGTTGTAGTGTGCGTTTAAAAAAATGGGTGTGGAAGAGGGTCTGGCCACCCCCTCCCTGCACTCTGAACCCTCAATGTCTAAATGCATTAAACCCTTAGAGGTGAGCGCAGGCACCAGAGTTTAGGCTATGAGGATATCCTCCCTCTTGATGCCATGGAGTGCGGCCACCCCCAAGGACCTACATGTGAATGTTCGTAAAATGTTATAGGTGAGAGTGTCGTAAGTTTTGTACAGTAAAATTGGGGGCACAGTGCTGCCATGGCTACCTGCAGAGATGGAAACCCCTTGCGGCACCCAATGGCGCACCTGCACCCCAAGGCCTCTACCATGGGAGGTTGGTCTATGTGATGGAGCTGGCCGTTGAGGCTAGGTGTCCGGGGATGGGGAGGGAAAGGACCTGGGGGGCAACGATGCTCTCCCAGGAGCCAGCTCCCCGGCTGATCCCCAATAGGCCCCCCTGTTTGGCCAAGTCCCAAACAAAGGATGGAGGCATAGGCGCATCCACCGGGCAAAAGACTGCTTATCCAGTTACAGGCCCCGAGAACCAACTGAAAACGCGGATCAACGTCCCCAGCCACCCCCCGCCCCCCCGGAACCACCCAAATGTTCCTACCCTCAGACCCCGATCCCCAGCCCCGTTACCCAATTCCGCCGCCCGAAGTAGCCACCGACCTCCAACAGAAAGGAGCCAGCCAGAAGCGGCCAAGAGTGCAGCCTCACTCCAACAAAGGAGCAGACCAGCCATCCCAGCGCAACCAGAATACGCCACACAAAGGAGGGCCCATGACCAGCACGCCGTAGCCACGGGCTTCCCGAACCCAAAGGGGCACAGGGCAACAGAGCCCCAGGCCCCGATGGCCACAACCAGGGCAAGCAGGGCAACAAAACCACATCCCACTCCAACACCGAGGCCGTAGTCCACCAAGCCGCGCCCCGATTCCACAACAGGCGAGTCCCCACCCAAAGCAAGCTCCAGGCCAGGATAGTACTGACCACCGAGGCCATCCGCGCAGTCAAGCAGACGCCCACGATGGAGTACGCCCCCCGCACAACCCCTAATGCCCTAGGGAAGACACCGGCCCTAGCAAGCCTAAGGGTGCCGACCGCGCACGCAGCAAGGAGGCCACACCCCCATCCAGAGAACGCAGACCCACGCAACTATATCCAGGTCGGATCCGGCAGATCCCCCTATGCCAGCGCCACAGCATCACCACACATCCTTCTGTGCACTATAGGGGCCGTTGCGAAGCCCGCTTAACCCCGATCACACATAACCCACACCAGGAAACATCACAGGAAACGGCAAACCCCACCCCAGTACGAGGGCCCATAAGCCCGACGCAAGCGCAGAGCCCAGTGACGGCCGCCTGCCGCCACCCAACGCCAGAGGTCAGAGCTTCGCCACGCACAGACCACCAATAGATTACTAATAGGTATCACGGAGATCATTATAGATACTAATAGATCACTGATTGATTATTCAGAATTTTAATAAAACATGATAGATCACTGATTACTAAAAAGAAGCGATCACTATTATCACTAATTGATCAAGATTTTGAAATTAAATTATCACTGTTGATTTCTCAAAAATTAAAAGAATCACTGATATAAAGCAGATAGATCACTAGTAGATTTTCTAAAAAATCCAATTAAAATCACTGTTACAATAGATCACTGATAGATTTCTAATAATTCTGATAGAGCACTAATAGATTTTTCCAATAGTTTTTCTAATAATCACATTACTAATAAAATCACGAAGGCACAAGATTAACAATGATTAACCATGATTGAATAATCACTGATAGATTACTCAAAGATTACTAAGAAATCACTGATATAAAGCAGATAGATCACTAATAGATTACTAATAAATCACAGATAGATCACTGATTACAATAGATCACTGATAGATTACTAATAAATTACTGATAGAGCACTAATAGATTACCAATAGTTTGCTAATAGATCACTGATTACTAATACATCACTAATAGGTCACACAGATTAACACATAGATTAACACATAGATTGCTAATAGATCACTGATAGATCACTGATCTATTAGGGATCTATCAGTGATCACTAATGGATTACTAATAGATTGCTAATAGACCACTGATAGATCCCTAATAGATCACTGATTGAGCACTAATAGATCACTGATAGAGCGCTAATTGATCACTAATAGATCATGGAGGTCATTGTTAGATTACTAATAGATCACTGATTGATAATTCAAAGATTACTAATAAATCACTGATATATCACAGATAGATTACTAATAAATCACTGATAGAGCAATAATAGATTACTAATAGATCACTGATTACTAATAGATCACTGATTGACAATTCAAAGATTACTAATAAATCACTGATATATCACAGATAGATTACTAATAAATCACTGATAGAGCAATAATAGATTACTAATAGATCACTGATTACTAATAGATCACTGATTACTAATAGACCACAGATGATGATTGATCACCAATAGATCAATAATTGATCACGGAGATCATTGATAAATTACTAATAGATCACTGATAGTTTATTCAAAGATTACTAATAAATCACTGATAGAGCACTAATGGATTAGTAATAGATCACTGATAGGTCACTGATTACTAATAGATCACGGATAGGTAACTGATTACTTATAGCTCACTGATAGATCACTGATTACTAATAGCTAATGATAGATCACTGATTACTAATAGATCACTGATCGATCACTGATTACAAAACTAACTACATTACAAATAGCTTACTAATAAATCACTGATAGAGCACTAATAGATCACTAATAGATCACTGATTGATTATTCAGAGATTACTAATAAATCACTGATAGATCACTGATTACTAATTGATTGCAGATCACTGATTGATCACTAATTGATCTCGGAGATCTTGATAGATTACTAATAGATCACTGATGATTATTCAGAGATTACTAATAAAATCACCGATAGATCACTGATTACAATAGATCACTGATAGATTACTAATAAAATTACTGATAGAGCACTAATAGATTACCAATAGTTTGCTAATAGATCACTGATTACTAATACATCACTGATAGGTAACTGATTACTTATAGCTCACTGATAGATCACTGATTACTAATAGCTAACTGATAGATCACTGATTACTAATAGATCACTGATCGATCACTGATTACAACACATAACTATACATTACAAATAGCTTACTAATAAATCACTGATAGAGCACTAATAGATCACTAATAGATCACTGATTGATTATTCAGAGATTACTAATAAATCACTGATAGATCACTGATTACTAATTGATTGCAGATCACTGATTGATCACTAATTGATCTCGGAGATCTTGATAGATTACTAATAGATCACTGATTGATTATTCAGAGATTACTAATAAATCACCGATAGATCACTGATTACAATAGATCACTGATAGATTACTAATAAATTACTGATAGAGCACTAATAGATTACCAATAGTTTGCTAATAGATCACTGATTACTAATACATCACTGATAGGTAACTGATTACTTATAGCTCACTGATAGATCACTGATTACTAATAGCTAACTGATAGATCACTGATTACTAATAGATCACTGATCGATCACTGATTACAACACATAACTATACATTACAAATAGCTTACTAATAAATCACTGATAGAGCACTAATAGATCACTAATAGATCACTGATTGATTATTCAGAGATTACTAATAAATCACTGATAGATCACTGATTACTAATTGATTGCAGATCACTGATTGATCACTAGGATCTTTTTTTTTTGTCTTTTAATAAATCAAATCATCATCTGAAAACTGGGTCTGATATTAACATTTGTTTCATGATCTAAAACATTTAAGACAAAAGAGGCAAAAAAAAAGATTAAATCTGAAAGGGGGTAAATACTTTTCCAGAGTTCTGTATGTTTTTAAAATAATTTTAAATAAGACTAAGAGATTACAGACCTAATGCTAATTTGTGTCACTCTACTTTGGTCTGCAGCTGCAGACTGAACAGGCTGATGCTTGTTAGCAGAGGATTAAATCTCTGAGTCAGAGAGAGGTTGGCGGTTTCACCTCGCAGCCGTTGGTCCTGCAAAATCCCCTACAACCAGCCAGCCTGCAAACATCTCCAAAGCTGCCCAGAAAAATCCTTGTGTTTCCACAGCAGGTCTGGGGATGTTTACAGGAACGTAGGTGGTTTCAGAGGAACACTCCTGGACCAACGGCTCTGTAGTTCAACCCCACGGCGTTTTCTGACTCAGGACCTGAACTCCTGGCCTGCAGCCACCTGTTTGAACAGGAATCAGAACTTTTCTTACAGGGACGCCAGTCACTTTTATTAGGTCTGTTGTGTCTGTGTTTTACAGTGAAAGCCCCTTAGATGCTGATTGGTTTCCTGACTGCATGTGTCTGTTAGATGGTTACCTGCTGAACTTTTTCATCTTTTGTTCCACATCAATGGACAGAGATCTGCAGAGATAAAGTGTGGGTTAGAAGCACATCAGCAAAGAACCAGCCTGCAGCAACAGTTTGGGTTTATGAAACAAACAGGTTCAACAACCATCAAAACTGTCACATGGTGCCACGCGGTAAAATTATTCTTCTGTTCATTCAGTGCGTGCTCCTCAAACAGGTCAAAGTTCATCGTTATTGTCACACATTCTGGAGATTTGCCTGTTTTTAATGTAAATCTGATAAAGCGAAGCAGATATAAAACTTCTTCTACCAACTGGAGATTCCACTGCAGAATCCGGTGCTTTGATGCTGATGTTCTACAGGAACTAACAGGGTTTCCGGCTCTTTGCACAGTAATTATTATTCCAGCGGATTTGGCATCAAAACATGATCTTTAACAGATAAGTCCTTCATTACAAAACAACAAACAACACCCAAAAATCTGGAGAACCGCAAATGATTCTCTGCAGACTGAAGAATAAGATCAAATTAAAGTTGTTTTACTTTTTCAGCCTCTGTGACAGCTCAGAAATCTCCTGGTGATCCAGATGTTCCTCCATACTGTCCAACACGATGAAACTCCTGAAACATCAGCCCAGGTCTATATGTTCTGATCCAGGATCCCAGTCAAATTCAAATTCAACGCTGGTTTGTCACAACCAATCAGAGAGCTTGCTGTGCTGATGTCTTCTGCATGGCGGTCCAATCAGAACTGAAGAGAAACATCATCAGATGATGAGATGAACGGATCTTCTCTGAGAAAATCGAAAGTAAAAGTGCAAAGATGTTGAGATTCGTTTCTTTAGAAACCTGCTGGATCATTCGAAGGAAAGTACCTGAATGTTTTAGAACCCGCCCAGGAATCCAACTTGCTTCTGGAACACTGTTTATATCCAGCTGCTCATAAAGCAACAGGCATGTCGACGCAAAACTATTTACTGTTTAATTCAAATAATTATCCCCTCATTTAGGGAGTTAGGAATAACTCCTAAACGGTGAAATAAAAATGTTCTGGACTGGTTCCCAGAGTAGAACAGATTACAGAACTGGTCTGTGGAGATTCTGCTGAATTTAACACCTAGAGCAGCTTTCAGGGTAAACCGCTGTTGAGGTAAAATAATTATATCACTGATATCCTTGCAGCCTCAACCTCACCCAGTCCGGATGTCGTGAGAAAAAACAGATGAAGAGCAAGAAATTAAGATTAACAAGTTTAATTTGGTAAATAACAAGTCCAATGATTTCCAATGCAAAATTGAATACAAAAGAATGATACATAAATGTTAAAACGTTTTATACCTTTACTTCAAAGCTGACTGACTGACCCTCCCCTCCAAGAATTATTGACGAAGTCTGTGTCGGCGCTGTAAATCAGCCAACCCCCATGTGAGTACTTTATTATCTATACCATACCCAACAGCCGGCATTTAGTGCTTACAGCTGCAGGGAATATCCTGACCTGGGGTTCACCCTTGCTCCAGCCTGAAGCCTGCTGTGACCTGTGACTTCTCTCTCTAAGGCTCACACATGTTAAATCTCAGTTTTATGCTCACACATGCAGACTGAACACATAGAATGAAACTAAATGATTTTAATTCTCAACACCATCAAAGCAGGAATCAGACTTCATGTTCGAATTCAGGACATCTGGTTTTAACTGGGTTTAAACCAGGTAGTTGAAACCGGGTCAGAGCAGGGGCCTGCCGCATAAACCTTTTCAAACAAACAAATTGTCAAAAATGTTTTTCTTTAAAATACCTAAATCTTTAAAGTCGTTGGTGTTGGTGATGATCCAAACATGATTTTCTCACTAAAGCCTGAATTTGTCAGCAAAGAAACTTCACTCTCTGTTATTTTAACTTTACTGCAATTCTTCATGTTTAAACAGAAAATATCAAATATAATATAAATATGTTACAAATATAAAACAAAATATCAATGTAAAATATCAAATTCAAAATTATTTTTCTCAAAATAAAAAAGAAATCATCTTTTTCCTGCAAAAAAATGTATAAACAAAATAAAATTATCTTTACATTGTAAAACTCAAAGCATTGATGGTTTTAGATCAGTACAGCTTTTTGGACCACCTTCAGTCGGTTTTCACCTGAAGTGGCTCTTCTTAGAGCCTCTAATGATATTTTGAGGCAGAGTGATGCAGGTAAATGTTCTGTGCTGCTTATATTGGACCATTCAGCTCTTGATACCGTTGGCCATCCAACCCTGTGTAACTGTGTTCAATTAGATGGAAGTGCAGTTTCTGTTTTTTCCATTGTGTGGCAGTCTCCTGAGACGCAGTAGTAGTTGGCGCTCTTTGTGACTTTTTGCTATTGATGCTGAACCAGCACTGAAGAAGGAGCAGAAACGGGAGCTAACAGTACGTCCTTCAGGACTTGAAACATTGCATTGGAACTGGAGCCTGAACGTGAAAGGTGAAATCGGATCAACTGTTTTTTCTTTGTGTGTCATCTTTCAGGTTAGATTCCTGGAGTTCATCCCTTCACCTTATCACCTTCGATGGCCTTGGTGTTGGATTCCACATCTATAGCAGCGCTGCAACGTTTTCCCTCAACGCCCTGCACGTGATACACATTGAGGGCTAAAGGGCTGGGAGGACAACATCTTTGTTGTGTGAACTCAGGGCTGTTATTTTGTTGGAATTAGACGTTTTATTTTCCCTGAAATCTCAGTGGTATTTTATTTTCTTCAACTTTATTTTTTCACTATAAGCCTGATTTTGTTGATGTTTGTGTTGCAATCAATATTCATAGATTTTTTTCATTTAAGTTAATCTGTGGTTCTTTACCTTATTGAGATGGAATTTAAAAGTCATATTTGGTTTAATCGTAACCAACCTCTTCCTTAGAGGATTTAGATAACCCTGAACTTGACTCCTGAAGCTGCTATAAGCAACGTGATCCTTGTAGGGTTACACCTGCTAAATAGGCTGAGGTGTTGGGCCTGTATTCCAGGTTCATACTTCTCAGATAGATCAACCTTTGTGGCTGCATCTACAGAACCCATTCCTGTCCTGTTTTGGTGTTCCACAGGGCTCTGTTTTGGGGCCACTGTTGTTTTTGCTTTATCTGTTACCTCGTGGTCCCAGTATGTCATCTTTTAAGGATGTTTCCTCTAATTGCTATGCAGATGATATCCAGTTGTATATTTCTTTCCTGCCAAATCAAGTTTCAAAGCTGCACATTAAAATGCGTAGACTTGATTAAAATCTGGATGAGGGAAGGTTTTCTTTAATTAAATGAAAAAAGAAACTGAAGTTATCATTTTTGCAACAGAAAAAAAATGGAAAAATAAGGCAGATCCTTGGGCCTTTTCGTAATTTGGCTAAATCTTCTGCACATGTCTTACCAACACCTCTCTAGACCCTAGATCCAGACCATGAAAATAAATCTAACCTGTGTTTAAGATGTAAAGACTTTAGTTTGGGATTTTATCCAACAGTTTGTTTGGATTCAGATTAATTTTAATTCTGAAGGAAATTAAAAATACCAAAAACCATAGATATCTGTCAGAGTTAAACACACTGATAAACTCAGAGAAGGTATGAATGAAGACAGAAGCGAGTCAAAGTTATCTTTGGCTGCCAGGGAGAGACAGTCCATTCTCTCAGAGGAGCTGCCCTGTGTCACAGATTTTTATTAAAGAAAGGAAAAACACTCATGTTACAGCATCGTGGGTGTGGCTACACACAGTTTCACAACTACAAGTCCTACTGAATAAAACTGGTTTTGTCCAGATACTGATAGAGCCCACACGTCCACATCTGGCATCCAACGCCATGGAGATTAGCTGGGGTGCGAACAGACTGCTTCCCAAGCTCCTCCACACACAAGTTCCTGGTCAGTCTGCATAGCAACCACCCAAATGCAACTCTGAGACAAAATGACAATTCTGTTAATAGTTCATAAAAGTACTTCGAAAATCAATGTGAAAAGTATTCAAACCACTTTTATTAAAGTTCACCAAACTAAATAAATGAAAATGTATTTTAATGGTAAATCATAAGGATAAAGAATCTTTTTAAACTAAGCAACGATAATTCATGTACAAATCTTCCAACAATATCACAATGATTCATCAGCAGGATGATTAATGAAAATCATTTTGGTAAATTACAGATGAATCCGGACCAGAACTTACTTGTGTTCTGACTGAAGATTGTGTTTTATTTTCTGGATCTCGACGCCTTCTTGGAGCATCTTGACAAACAGATGATGGAGGATTGGTGGAGAAGTGTTTCGGAGATGTTTCCCAGCTTTAGACAGAAGGTTCTGGTTCTGACAGGCAGCACCAACTCACCAGATAGAGAAATGAGGCAGGAAAACAGCTTAGATTCTCAGAAATGTGTCCCAGTCAGCATGAAGTTCCTCTACAGTCAGTCCTGTATGTCAGAGTTAGATAGCAACACTGAAGGGGAAATATTCTCCCAGAACCGACAAACTGGATCTGGGTTTTCTGGTTCCTCAGCTGAAAATCTGACCCTGAAACTAAAACCCGCAGCAGCCGCAGGTTTCTCTCCTCATGGAAACACAACCATGAATTTTGGGTCTGAGTTCAGAATCAATGAAATAATAACTGAATGCTACGGCTGAAATGTTATTTAATTTCTATGGTGTTTTTTAGGTGTCATTTTTCTTATTTGATTTCACATTATTTTAGTATTTTTCTTAGATTTTTCTAATTATTGTTAGAAATAAATCTACCTTTGCTTTTCTTAATACTCTTACCTCTTTATTTCTGAACATGATGAAACACCCTCAGTCAAGGGTTCATTTAGGTTTTCTACGTTTGGAGCTTGATCTCGTTGTTTCCTGACTTTTATAATGTCTGCATTTATCCAGGAATCTGTGTTTTTGTGTCGTTTCTGCAGGATTTTTTGTGTGAATTTTCTAATAGTTCTCTCAAGTATTTTTAGGAATATCTGGTTGTCTTTTTCAGAGTCGACTAAAGGTAAAATGACGTCCCATTGAATTTATTTAACTGCTGCTTTAAAGTTTATTTTTTGGGATTGTGACAGTTAGGTTTCCGCTGGCAGAAATATCGAAACATTATTGGGAACGTTTTCTAGTGATGAGGGTTATATCGTGGTCTGATAAACCTGTTAACAGATTAAATGATTTTACAATTCTTGCTGTCTTTTCACTACTGCTACTAGTTTACCAGCAGGTTGTTCTCTCAGCTATTCAATTGCCAGTATCCTCTTTGTCTATTTCCATCAGAATCTTTCTCTGTTACCATCAAAAGAAATGTGTTAATGTTCTGTGGACCGAGGGAGATTCTTAGGTGGTTCTTCGCCATCTTTAGGGTCGAAAAGGTAATCTCACAGGCAGCTGGGGTGATGGATAGTGTGAGGAGGAACTTGAGGCCCAAACCGATGATATGATATGCATCGGTGAGCAGATTGTTTGGTGAAGTCGGTGTGTAATAACATATCAGGCAGTTTTTGCAAGTGGAAGGCACTTTCATCGGTGTCCTCCATGCCTTCGCCCGTTTCATCGCTGGAGGCAATGATCCTGGTGTTGAAGTCATCTGGTGTTGACTGGTTTAATCTGTCCCACTGCTGTGCAAAGCTGATCACTTCAGCCTGGATTCTACCAACACTGGCACGTCCATCTATCTCGAGCAGGCATTTCCTGAGCTCTCTCATGGAAGCCTTTCTCCCTGATTCATGCAGGACACATCTGGACACAGCACTGAATTTGCTGCATAATGACAGTGAACACTTTCAATTACAATATCCAGAATCAAGCCGTGAATGTGAATTTTATAATGTTTCAGCATCAGCACTGGTTTCATCTTCTGCCAACTCGCCTGGCTTTCTCTTCATTCTTTTGTTTTGGGATGGCAGTCTGAGCTTCTGCATCACTGTCCTGCTGCTTCTCCAGCAAGCCATCAGCCCACTCAACAAAAGTATCTGCTGCCTTTTTGACACCCTCAAAGTCTTTGACAAACTTTTCAAACAGCCCTCTGTTCCTTTCGCCAAGCTCTGTGCGGTTGCAAGGTCCATACCACTTGTTTGCAGGTACTAAGAGGAGATGTCCTCAGAAAAAACTTCAGCTGGAAGCTTCATACTTTAGGAGAGCATCATCGTAAGCTTGTGCCTTGCTTTGGATTACAGGTTTTATGGTCACATCCTTCTGAATTATGATGACCAGATCTGTGTACAGTGCATAGATAGGCTTAGAAAGGCTTTTCTCAAGGCCTCGTCTTCGGCCCACCAGCGAGCTTCACACAATATACCAGCTAACTTCTTCAGCTGTTGCCATCTCTTGTCTTCACTGGTTTCTTCCCATAGCTTCATGCGCTTGTTGGAATCTCTGATAAATACTGCCATGTCATTTAGCGGTGAGAAAAGAGATTCACTGCCTACCATCACCCCCGTGGTCTCAATTGGCACAAGGTTGAGTACATGTGAGTATCACCATAAACACTCACCGGCCACTTTATTAAGTACACCTGTCCAACTACTCGTTAACGCGAATTTCGAATCAGCCAATCACATGGCAGCAACTCAATGCATTTATGCATGTAGACATGGTCAAGATGATCTGCTGCAGTTCAAACCGAGCATCAGGGTGGGGAAGAAAAGTGATTTAAGTGACTTTGAACGTGACATGGTTGTTGGTGCCAGACGGGCTGGTCTGAGTATTCCAGAAACTGCTGATCTACTGGGATTTTCACGCACTACCTGTCATATTAGTAGAGAGTTTCCTGACCCACATGCAGAATCACTCAAGGACACTGGTAAGTTCAAAAGTCTTAATATTTTCACAGAATAACTGTCTCTAGTTGTCGGGTCTTGGTTCTCAGGTTTGCGGTTTTCTGGTGGCAAAGATCTCGGGGGTTCTTGGGCACAATCTGTGGGCCAGAGGTCTGGAAGGTCCGAAAGTGTCTTCCCAGTAATAGTTGGAGAGGGGGCAGGCTGGAGGAATCGGCAGGAGTTTGCAGAGGCAGAAGATAAGGTTCTGAGTTACTGAGCGAAAGCGATGGTTGAGAAGCCGGGGTAGTGATCCAGGTGACCGGAGAGCAGCAAAAACACGAGCTTGGTTAATTCAGTGCGAGCACAAGAATTTCAAAGGTTCAGTCAAAAACTTGGGAACTTGGTTCTCGGAGGCTTGAGTTACCACTGAACGTGGAGCATCAGGCGAAGAATGCTTGTCCTGCAGCTCCTTAAAAACGCTCCAGCCAAAGATTGGATACAGGTGTGCAGAAGCAGTGGGTGCAAAAGCCTTGTTGATGCCAGAGGATAATGGCCAGACTGATTCCAGCTGATAGAAAGGCAACAGTAACTGAAATAACCACTCGTTACAACCAAGGCATGCAGAAGAGCATCTCTGAACGTACAACACGTCGAACCTTGAGGCGGATGGACTACAGCAGCAGAAGACCACACCGGGTGCCACTCCTGTCAGCTAAGAACAGGAAACTGAGACAACAATTTACACAGGCTCACCAAAATTGGACAACAGAAGATTGGAAAAACGTTGCCTGGTCTGATGAGTCTCAATTTCTGCTGCGACATTTGGATGGTAGGGTCAGAATTTGGCCTCAACAACATGAAAGCATGGATCCATCCTGCCTTGTATCAACGGTTCAAATCTGCAGCATCTGTGTGATGCTATCATTTCAATATGGACCAAACTCTCTGAGGAATGTTTCCAGTACCTTGTTGAATCTATGCCATGAAGGATTAAGGCAGTTCTGAAGGCAAAAGGGGGCCAACCCGGTACTAGCAAGGACTAGAACTCAATTTGCATTGTTCTCAGCCTCATGGACCCAGTATAACAGTACTCTATCGGCAGTTCCTGGTTATCTACCAGACTAAAATAACTGAAGTGTTCCTGCTCAGGCTTCGCTGCAGCTTCATGCTGGGAAACAAAGTTTAAAACAAGATCCAGCCTGAAAGCAGCTCATGGTCTGAGTTCCTGTTGATTTGAGGACAAACTGACTCCTTGCATGTTGACCTAAGACTGTGTAGAGCTCTAATCGACCCAACCTTAAAGAGCTTTAAACATACAGGACTTTACCTTCAGAGCCATGCAGTGCTCTGCTCAGAAAATCCTGATGGTGTCTCCTCCTTGTCAGCAGGGTTGAAGCTAGCCTGGAGATATCTTCTAGCTTGTAGCTGCATCTTGATGTGGTCCAGGAGGGTCTTGTTAGGTGGAAGTCCAGGGAGAGGAGCCAGCGTGCCTGAAGGCTGGAGGATCATTGTGGCAGGTGTTTAGTGAGGCTGGTGTGATGGAGGAAAATCGATTTATTAAGTAATAAGAGCCTAGCAGGCCACGACTGTCTGGTCACTGAGTTTTTATCTTCAGATTTGCTTCTATCTTCTAGATTCTGATTGGTTCTGAGGTCCGGCAGAGAAAACTGGACTTTAAACTTAAGAGCCCTTCTGTTCCTGTTGTAGTAAAGATGAATTTGTAGCGTAGTCGGTGAGATTTGGTCTCTGAAACCAGCTATAATCTCGTGTCTCTGAATGGTCCGATAGGAAAATCAGCAGCTGTTGGAACAGTTGAACCAATATTCTGTCTGCAACAAAGGGAACTTCAGCTTATCTGCTGCTATAATTATAATAAAACGTTGTGTTACATTATTAAATTATTCAAATAAGCTTATCTTGCAGCTCAGCTGGTATTTAAACTCCAGCATTTCAGCAGCTGCCTTTCAGTCTGCCATAGCTCTTCTAGACTCAGGGTAAGTTTCATCATTTTCAACCCTTCATTCAGGAGGATTTTCTTTCACTGCCTGAACTTTTGATTTTGTTCTTCACTGGAACGTTTTACTGTGTGTTTAAGACCGAAATGATATCGTTTAAACCAACTGTGTTTCTTTAGTCGTGAGTAAACTCTGTTTGGCAGGAAGACAATAAATCTTCTGCTCAGATGATGACGAGTCGGCAGTAAACAGCATCTAAAATGATCGTCCAGGAGTTTCTTAACATCAGCGACTCTTAGAACAATCGTCTTGTAAAAAATGGGTTAAAGTTAACAAAAGATGCCTGCTTCTCCACAGTGAAACCATACTGGACGAGTACCATTTCCCACATAATGCTTGTTCTTCTGACCTTCTTTAACATTTGTTATTGGTCCGGGTTGAGATGATCAACACAACAGACCAGATGTCTTCTCGGTTTTAAATACCAAACCCAACTAAAGGTCCGGTGATGTTCTTACATCGATTATCTACTTTACTTGATAGAAGCGCTCACTTTTTAATTTTCCTTTCATTTGTGACCTCATCTAAAGGTATTTTTTGACAATATGTTCACTTTATTTGCATGATATTACTTAGAAATACCTAAATAAATACTTTTAAACAATCTCTGAGCATGACCTTTAGACCCACAGCTGCTCCCTAAGAGACGGGTTGAATGCAGAGGACACATTTCATTAGAATGGACAAGATCCATCCATCATCCATCCATCATCCATCCATCCATCCATCATCCATTATCCATCCATCAATCCATCCATCCATCCATCATCCATCCATCATCCATCCATCCATTATCCATCCATCCATCCATCCATCATCCATCCATCAATCCATCCATCCATCCATCATCCATCCATCATCCATCCATCCATTATCCATCCATCCATCCATCCATCATCCATCCATCAATCCATCCATCCATCCATCATCCATCCATCCATCCATCCATCCATCCATCCATCCATCCATCCATCCATCCATCATCCATCCATCCATCCATCCATTATCCATCCATCCATCCATCATCCATCCATCCATCCATCATCCATCCATCCATCCATCCATCCATCATCCATCCATTGTCTATACCAGCTCCTCCTTGCAAGGTCATACCATCACAGGGCTTGTGGCTCTATCTCCAGCACTCATTAAGTGAGAGCAGAACAGACAACTATGGTTTCTTGCACTCATACCTAATGGTTATTTAGAGAAACCAGTTAAACCACCTGCGATGGACTGGCGACCTGTCCAGGGTGGAACCCACCTCCCGCCCATAGACTGCTGAAGATGGGCATCAGCTCCCCCACGACCCGCTATGGTAGAAGCGGTAGAAAATGACTGACTGACAGTTAAACCTCCTGTCAACCAGGAGAAAACCCACACATCCATGATGAGAACATGCAAATTCCATGCAGAAAGAGCCCAGGCCGGGATTTGAACCGAGGACCTTCTTGCTGAAAGGCAGCCCTTTTATCCATGTCTGATTTAATCAATCTCATGGTTCTCAAAATAAAGTGTTTTGTCTTTGCAGAGGTGAAGACAGATGATCTGGTTAACTTTAGTCTTGATGTCAGTGGAGGCCTGACTGATCTCAGCTCAAATGAACAGCTTCAGATCTCTTCAGAAACCAGGTATCTTAGCAATGACTCTAAATGTAAAAATAAATTTAAGTGTAATGTAGTAAATGTACAAGTGCAGTGATCTACACAGATCTTTGTGGCTTGAGCGTTGAACAGCTTCAGTTTCAGCCTTCATGAGGTCCCTCAAACCAAGCAGAATGCCAGGTGCTTGATGCCAACCAAACATAAGCTCCATGCTTCAGGGTATTCCGTTGGGATTTTATGTGACAGACCAACACAAAGTGGTACAGAACTGTGAAGTGGAAGAAAAGTGATTCATTGCTTTTAATATTCTTTATAAACAAAATTCAGAAAAGTGTGGCGTGGATTTTTATTCAACTTCCTCCAGTCCAGTTCAGTCCAGTTCCTCCAATGCAGTTCCACTAGTTGCCTTTCGAAGTCTCCTTATCAGTAACCAGAGTCCAGCTGTGTGTGATTTAACCTGAGTCTAACTGCAGCTGTTCTGTTTCTGACCTCAGAGGTTCTTTAGAGACCATCAGTGAAACAGCATCATGAAGACCAAGGAACACAGCAGACATGCCAGGATGTTCTGGTTCCATTTAAAGTAGGGTTCTACAGCAACATCCCGAGCTTTGAAAATCTTCCAGAGCCCTTTTTAATCCATCATCTAAACATGGAGAGAGGATAGACCAACTGCAGACCTTCCAAGACATGGACGCCCACCTAGACTGACAAGCTGGGAGAGCATTAATCAGAGAGGATTTAAGAGGCCCATTGTAACTCTGGAGGAGCTGCAGAGATCTACAACTTAGGTGGAAGAATCTGTCCACAGGACAAATAATAGTTGTGGACTCATAAAACTTGGCCTAAAGAAAACCATAAGAAGTCCTCTGTGTTGTTCCCACATAGAAGGCAGAACAAACATGTGGTCTGCTCAGAGGAGATCAAAATTAAACTTTCGTCCTACTTGGAAAGCGCTATGTGTGCTAGAAAACTATTACTGCACTTCACCCTAAACACCCCACCTCACTGTGAAACATGGCGGTGCCAGCATCATGCTGGGGGCTTGCTTTTCTTGAGCAGGGACACATAATTGAAAGTTGGATGGAGCCAAACCCAGGACATACCTGGAAGAAGATCTGTTAGAGGCTGAAGAAGACCTGAGTCTGGGGTGGAGGTTCACCTTCCAGCAGGACAACCACCCTGAACATACAGCCAGAGATACCATCAGATGGTTAAGATCAAAACAGATTCATGTGTTACAATAGCCTAGTCAAAGCCCAGACCTTAATCCAACCGAGAATCTGTGGCAAGACATATTTTGTAAAGAAGAATTAACAGCACTTTCAGTCTGTAGATGTTCAAAGCTGATAGAGACAAACCCCATAAGACCTGCAGAGAAAGAGGTTCTGACTCGGGTTCTGTCTGACTCGGGTGGGCTGATCACAAATGCATGCCACACTTTTCAGTTCTTTTCTTTATTTTAATGAAGGAATCGTTGTAATATTAAGACGTGGTTGTAACACGACAGGATGTGTGAAAACCTTTGTTACTGTTGAGCTTTGATCAATGCTGAGCTACATCATTATTGGCCATTGTGTTTCTGGTCATCTATTCAGGTTCAAGTTGAATGTTAGTTTCTAGATTATTTAATGCTGATTTTTGGAAAACCTCCAAAATTAGAAAATACATTTTGGATCTAAATTCGAACACTAATAAACCTACCAATTGCACAAATCTACACAGCTCCATACTGGCCTTGGCCTATAAACGTCTGGTGTGCTCTTTCAATATTAGTAAAATAATGATTATTTGAGATTTCACCAGTAGGATTATTAAAGCCTGATTCATTTAAGGGATCCCCCCTTTACATCCAGTCACCCTGAGACATATTAAATATCTAAATATTAAATATCTAATTTCAGCAAATCATTAAACATGTTAAATAATGATAGAAACCCCCTTCTGTCAAAACCATCAATGATCTTGATGGTTTTGATCTTTGACCTTTGTGAAGGTCAAAGATCAAAACCATCAATGGTTTTGACAGAAGGGGGTTTCTATCATTATTTAACATGTTTAATGATTTGCTGAAATTAGATTATTTAATATGTCTCAGGGTGACTGGATGTAAAGGGGGGATCCCTTAAATGAATCAGCCTTTAATAATCCTACTGGTGATATCTCAAATAATCATTATTCAGTTGAGGTCCGAGAGAATCTAGCGTCAAATCTAGCGTCAAAATGAACATAGTGATATACGAGAATGTCAAATCTGTTACGTCTCTCATCTGTGAAACTCTAGTTATCATCTATAGACATCTGTCTTCTATGAGAGATGGTCTGAAGAAGGACATTGTGGTTCTCAGCCAGACTCAGACATCTCTGCAGGAGTCTCTCCAAGAAGAATAATCAGCAGAATCCTTCTGGATGCGAGGAAGCCGGGAAGCCATCCATGTATGAAATGGGTGATCTTTGGCATCTCCAGCCAGTGTTAGGATGCCGACTTCCAATGATGGAAGGATGCTGAAGTTAGCGATTCCTCGACATGGTGGAGGTAACGAGTTAACCTTGGAAAAAAGAAAGAGAAGAACCCTTGTAGCTGACTGCTAAATGTAAGAGACTGGAGTCTTTTCCTAACAATGCTAAGATTGCTCCAAGAAAGCAGTTTTGACGAAGAATGCTGCTGTAGTGTTCGAGAGCATCCTCAGGTCTATGGCATCCTGATTGACTTTGATGCAGCCCGTCAGCACGGGCGACCACTCCAACATGTATCACCCACCTACTCCACTACCTTCCTGGTCTTCCTCACGTTCCTCTTGTACCTCACCCTTCCTCGCTCCAAGGGCTCACCCAAACTCCCTTTAGAAGACAGGCAAAGTGTCTCTTGGTCCCTCATGCATTTTGCCAGAGTAGCATTCCTCCAGTGATCTCCAAGAATCCATCTGAGAATGCGAGGTTGAGGTTAATGCAGATCTGCAACCCTCTCAGACTCAGCCTTTCATTCAAGTGAGGTGGATCCCTACAGCAATGACCATCAGCAATCCCCCCAAAAATGAACCCTGAGTCGTCCCAAGTGGAAGAAGAAGGTAAGGGGATGAAATCTATACTTGTTTCTCCTCAACTTTTATCAAAATTGTAAAGTTGGCTGTACTTCACTCACTCACCATGAGTCTGACCATGTATCACATTACAGATGTACTGGAACAAGACTTTGACTGGGCCTACTGTCATTCCTTGATTCAAAGCCTTTCCACTCAAAGATTTCTGCCTTCCTTCCAGCATCTGCTGGTCCTGCATAATATCTGAGATGAGCTCAGAGTCAAGATGGTGGCTGAGACTTTTACATTAATCAGCCAGAGAAATGTGTGACTCTGTGATTAGATATACTAGAGCCAGATTGGAAAGGATGGAAAATCTGCCATTATGACCATGAGGCTGATGCTGGCTTGTCTGTGCTTTAGTCCTACTTCTTCACCTTACATTTTTATCTTTAAATGTTTTTACCTTTTTTTGATTGTTGAGAGGCTTTGGTGCAAAGATAAACAGGAACATCATTGTTAACCAATATGTAGCACTGAAACATCACCCATATCTACGTTGTGGAGGTCAAAGCCGTCCCACAGTCTTTGAGTGATGACAAACACATAAACTAAGGACTAGTTGGGCCTTTTATATTTGGGGAAACTATTTGATTAGAAAATAAAGCGTTCATTGACAGTGGGATGCTACCAGATGGTCTCATAGATATAAAGAACTGTTTTTTTTACTTCTTTTACCATTTTTCCAGCAGATTTAAAATGGTTTTAATACTCAGAGGTTTTTAAATTCACAGTAGTTTATTTTTTATCTGACATTTGAATATTGTATTTATTTAGATAACGGCTACCTCAGTGATTTACATCATCCTCCCACCAGATGGTACTTGGCAAGCAAACATTTATAATAATAAATCTGACCTCTCCAACAGGTCAGACCAGAATCCCCTGAGTTTACAAGATGACTGTGGAAACTTCTCAGCTCAGACCATGAAACATAAGCAGGTTGGTAAATTAAAATATATGTTAGTTTTGGGTTCAAATGAGACTTTCATTCTATAATATCGTTGAGTGAAACAATCTAAACTGCAAATAGTTCCATCCAAAATATTTAAAATTATAACTTTCTGCTGCTCTGATCTCTATAAAGTAATACACATTTAAAAATAACATATAAGGCCCAAACCTTGTACATCATAAGCAAAACATGTATTGATTTTGAAAAAGTTTCATGTTGAAGCAGATTTCTTTGATTTGAATCCAGGATTTTTATGCTAATAACTGTACCAGCATGCAGCCTTCAGAAATCTACTCTTTGGTTAAAAAGGACTGTGAGCCTCCATGGAAGCTGCCTGCTGCGCTAAGCAACACCAAAGCTCTGCTCAATGAAACACAAGGAGCTTCTGCAACCTTCAGACAGCAACTGTTGCCTCGCAGCAACAAGGTTCTGGATTTAAATCCCAGTCTGGGGTCTTTCTGCATGGAGCTTGAATGTTCTCCCTGTGGATCTGTGGGTTCTCACCGGGTACTTCAGCTTTCTCCCACTATCCAAAAACATGATTAACTGATTAACATATTAACTGATCTCCCTAAATTGTCCTTGGGTGTGTGTGTGTTTGTGTGTGTCTCCGTGTTCCCTTGTGATGGGCTGGTGACCTGTCCAGGGTGGACCTGCAAGAGATAGGTACCAGGGCCCCCTGCAACCCTGTAAAGATAAGCGAATATAGATGGATGGATGGATAGAAAAAAAATAAGTCCACAGAGCTCTTTATCTTCTAATCATGTGTTTTATTTTTCAGAATTTCTTTACCTTCAAGGAAGGCCAGACAGAAAAGGAGTTGCTAACTTCTGCTGAGACCTTACAAACCTGCAAGCAAAACTTTACTTATGACAAAAATAAATATAACATTGGAAGATTTAGAAAAAATAACCCGGTTTCCAGCTCCAGAACCCCACAGAGGCCAGATGAACCCATCCTAGAGTTTGACCACCAGCAGATCCTCATGTTAGAAGATGATGAGGTGGTGAGAACATCTGCAGCTTCTCTTTATGAGAAACATCCAGCAATTAGTTCAGTTCATGTTGTTGGTCCTCAGCTAAGAGTTCAACAGGTTAAAGGTCAACCAGTGGTTCTGTCAGAACACAGCAGTCTGGTTCTGGTCGGTCATGGAGCCAGAGACCATTCAGGAGAGACGAGAATATCAGGGTACACCTACAAAGATGTGGTCAGGATCATCCAAAACACCTCCAGGATCAGTGAGAAGATTCAAACTACTACAGTTGTGGCCTGTGACGCTGGATCGGACCAACGGTTCAGAGAGGTTCTGCTGAAGAAGCTCCAAGAAGCCGGCATTGAGACAGAGTTACACCTGTGGAACACTGTGGTCCAGGTCACAGAGACAGGAGAGGTCATCAGTCAGGATGTCTCTGCAGATGGACCACAGTGGAGATCTGGAGATCATACCAAGAAGGTGGTTCTGACTGTTGGCAGGAATGGAGAGATAAGGAGGAGGAAGGAGTCGGACCGGAGGGGACAGGAAGTTCTCACCAATGACAGAAGATTTTTAGGTGACAGGGACGAAAAACAACAACCTACCAACAGAAGAAAGCTTCCTAAAAAAAATAAACCAACAGAGCAAACCCCAACCAACGGACTAAACTGGCCAACGAAACCAACACTGTTTATTGATCCAAATGTTTATAAGAAGGTTGACCAAAACAATGTCGAAGAATTAATTAATGACTTTAAGATTCTTGAAGCTCTGACTTGGGGACTGTTTCATTCAGAACGAGATGCAGGCCTACAGAGAGTCGATGTCCACAACCCTGAAGACGTCGTCAATAACTATGTATTAGGAGATAAAACAGCAAAAAATATCATAGGAAATAATGAAGAGGAAAAGATCAGATACGTTCTTCAGAGGTGTTACGTGATCAGATCAGGAAGAGACATCAGGAACATCATTCGTCATTATGCAAAGGATGGAGAGAATGGAATCTCATTCCTGATGGTTGATAACTGGATATTTGAAGTTGATCCTAGAAGTCTGTATGTGACCCCAGCTGGAAAACGTCTTATTGACCCAAATGAAAGGCAGAACATTAAGAAACTGATTAATAAACAGGACAAGGAGAAAAGTGAAAGTTACACAAACATACGAGGCAACATGGGAGGAAATGAGAAAAGAAGATATGATTATTATGTTAGGAGTCTATTTTTAGGAGAGCCTGTAACAAACCCCCCAAATAGTGAGAGATTATTCTCTGCTTGGTATTTTACAGCTTCAGTCATCAAAGAATCTGTCAGAAACTTCAGAACATTTCTATTAATCATCATGGCTCTGGATATGGACACTGTAAAGTACACTGTAGGTAGCCCAGATTTGTGGTTTAATCAACACTCAATGGCAAGAGGAGGAAGCTGGCTTGATGAAAGCAGGAGAGGCTTCAGCGGCTCAGCAGCTCCCTCTATTGGTGGAATGCCTAAATCTCAGGTAGAGAAGGTTGTTAAACTACTAAAACTAGAACATGCTGTGTTTGAAAAATGTCAAGAATCTATTGGAGGAGCTGATGTACCGGAGAAGATGGTTGGAGTTGCCATTCACTTTAGGGTAATACACCTAGAGTTTATAGCAGATTACTTAGGCTTTATGAACAAAGCAATGCCTCTAAAAGCTGAAATCCCCTCTGGAGGTGCTTCTGGAGGTGCTTCTGCAGGTGCTTCTGCAGGTGCTTCTGGAGGTGCTTCTGGAGGTGCTTCTGCAGGTGCCTCAGGAGGACCTGTTAGGTCTCATAAAACATAAGGTTTAAATCCTCATCATTTTAAAAAACATCAATGAATTCCTTGCAGAAGAAACTGGACGTAAGATGTTCTGTATTGTTGCTGATGTTTGCTTTGTCCACCATGTAATAAAAGCTTAATGAGTTAAATCAGAGTTCTCTCTCTCCTTTGTGTGGTCATTTGGACCTTCTGAAATCTGACTGTTTGCACATTTAGTTAACTCTACCAAGAGCTGCCTAGAGGTTCTTCATCACAACATCAGAACCAAGGATGTGGTCCTGAGATGGTCAGACCATGAAATGTTAACATTGTCTGATTAGATTCAGGTCAATAAATATCAACTAATGTCCTTTAAAGTGATGACCTTCTCTGTAAGTTAGGAAGTGTTGAAATTAAGCTTTTAATCTTGGTTCCGAGCCTGAAACCTTGAGCTGGACCTCTGCTTCCAGCCAGTGATTTCTCACGTAGGTTTGCCTGTCAGATGGAAATGGAAAGCAGGTTCTGGAAGCAGAGAGTCGGGTTTTCTTAACAGCCGTCCAACGAGACGAGGTAAACACTTTTATTAGTGTCTGAAGATACTGAGAATCTTTTCTACCTCTGTCTCTCTTCCTGCTCAGACGCTTTTCTCCTATAAGCTCCCTGCTTGCTTTCTTTTACTCCTAACTTTTTATCTCTTAGCCAAAATTACGGAAATATTGGACTAAAACTACTTCTTACCAGCGACTCCCAAGGATTATTATTTTTATTTTATTTTTCTAAAGGATTTCGATTTTTTATAATCCAACTCGAAAAAGGACATGTTGACGCCCAGCTAATCAGCCCCAAGATGCCTCCCCTTCACCACAGAGGGCTTCGACAAACTTTTACATTTTAAAATTTAGCTGTTTTGGAGATGAAAAATTCCCCTGGACTAGAAGTTGAATGTGGAGGTGAATATGGGGGTTCCAGCAATGATTCAAAATTTCCCGTGATCCCCAAACAGTGACAGCCAGCTCAACGACTCAGCCCGCAATCAGAAAACTGAGAATAAAACCCCGCCGCAGGGGCCCCCCCTTCTATTAAAAAAATCCCCCAGCAGCTTCACCCTTCAGCAGAGAACATGGAGTATCAACCCAACAATGATAACCGGGTGGCCCAACAGCTCCAGCAGAACAATCGGCCAGTTGGCTGAGAAAGAGAGGTCATCACAAAAAGGGCTCCCCACCAAAATCTACAGGAGAGGTGGAACCCCCCGTTATTTTCCCCCTCACCCCAAAAACCCCCCACCCAGGGCCCCCAGAACTCTCCCCTCTCCCCACTGAGCCCGCTTTTTTGCTTTTACTGGATTCTGATAACATGAAAGGGGCCCCTTAAATTTGGGACCCAAAAGTTTTTGGGGACATTTTTCCATTTTAACCCCCCCGTGGGCCGGGGCCCTGCTACTGAACCAAAACATCTTCCCAAACGCCGCAGAGCCCCCCCACCTCCTAATCTACCCTCCTCCTAATCAGGACCTTTAATCACTTTTTGTCATACAGTCTGGGCCCCAGTGGAAACTCTATCCCAAATGAGCATGTCCGAAAAAAAACTTTGGGCCCCTAATAGGAGATGTTTTTAAAATCTCTGTGCTTAAACGTGACAGAAAGAAAAAAAGCTTAAAAAGGATAAGAAACAGTAAAAAATAAAAAAAACAAAAAAAGCCAATAAACTGTCAGGGTTTACCCGACACAAAAGGGTTTAATATCAAACAACAAAGTCATATAAAATGGGGTTTTTTTTGAAAAAAATTTGACTCTGTCAGGAAAAATCACTTTTAATCACGGACTTCATTACTGACCACGATCTTGATGTTCTGTTTTTACAAAAAACCCTTTGGGGACATGAATTTAATTTAACTCCCCCTTCCTCCTAAGAGTCCAAAGCCTCCGAACTACAACTTTCTTTGTGAGAGCAGACAGCAAAGAAAAGGGGGGAGGGGGGGGGGCAAATTTGTTTTAAAAAATTTACTAGAGTGTAAAAAAGTATTTTTGGGCAAATTTGACTCTTTTTTAATATTTGGTTTTTTTCCCAGGTAAAGACCCGGCCGAACCATGTTCTTGAAATATTTACAGGCCTCCTAAGTCCCAAAAAAACTTTTTTCAGTGATTTTTTAATGAGCTTTTTATCTGTTAAAATGTGTTTGGATTATGACTGTTTAATTATTTGTGGGAGACTTCAACATTCACATGGACAATCCTGAAGACAGAAGTCCAAAGATCTATGTGACACTCTTAGAAAAATGTGGTTTTTTGACCCCTCAACGGGTAAACAGGAAAAGGCACAAACAGGGAACATATTTTGGACCTTGATCATCACTAAGGGTCTAAACATTTTCAAGGTGTCTGTAACTGATGTTGCCCTATCTGACCACTTTTCTGTTATTTTTGAAGGCATCATCTCCCCCCAAATGACTCAGTTTGCCAAAGAGAACATGATAAAAAAACGCATCTTAAGGGGACGGTGCTGCTGAAACCTTCAACCAGATTTACTTTTTCTACCCCCACTTTGCCCTGTAACACTGTAGATGAGCGGTAAAAACTTTCATTCTAAAATCTCAGAACATCATTGATTCATTTGGCTCCAATTTAAAAAAAAAGTCGTTTCTGGGGAAAAAAATGTCTCCGTGGAGAATGTTCCCCACCAGTCAGAAAAAAAGGGAAAAAAGGAGTGTCGAAAAGTCTGAACGCGGGGGGGAAAGACTGGGACTCCAGGTTCACGATATTAATTATAAAGAGAGACTCTACAGATATAAACTACAACTGAAAAATGCAGGAGAATCTTTTTCCCTCTGAGATCATCAGCAGAAACATTAACGATGCTCGTGCATTATTTGCCGGTCGACAGGTTAACAAAACCCCCCTGTAACTGTAGCCCCCATCTGAACTCCACTCTACCCCAGGACCTGCAAAAATTTCTAACTTTTTCACTGAAAAAACCCAAAAGATCAGAGGAGGGCAGTCAGCACATCCCATCATCTCCAGAACCAAAGTTGTCCCCAACTAGAACTGATTTTGACTAAATGTCCCAAATTTTCACCAAATAAACTACAAAAACTTAAAAAGGGAAAACGTACAGCAACTAAGCTCTTCTTCCTGCGTTTCTCGATGTTTTACCCCCAAACTTTTCCTCAAAAAGCTTTGCCTGTAAAAACATCTGATTTAACAAAAAAATAAAAACCTCCCTTTTGTCAGGTGTTTTTTCCCTCCAGGCCTGAAAACAGCAAATTTCAAAAAACCTCTATTGAAAACGATCAACTTGGACGAGCTGCTGCTACAGAAATCAGGGGGCCTATATCAAACCTCCCCTTTCATCAGTAAGATTATTTAAAAAGCTGGTTTTAAAAGTTAAACAACCCCCACTAACAATGACCAACCGCTTCGATGTCTTCTAGTCAGGCTTCCTGCTCACCACAGTTTAAAAGGGCTTGGCCTTTTGGGGTTAATTTTTCAGACATCCGTTTAAATGCAGACTGTGGAAGAACCCCGGGGTGTGGTATTATTGGACCTTAGTGCAGCAATTCGACTCTGTTGATCACTCCATTTTATTAGAGCGCCTGGAAAAACTGGGTCGGTCTTTCTGGTACCGGCCACTCCATTGGTTTAAATTTTTCCTACTTGAAGGAAAAGGGACTTTTTTGTGTCAGTGGGGTAACTTTACATCAGAGACAAAAAAAATCACATTTGTGGCGTTTCCCCCAAGGGTCCATCTTTAGGGCCCCTCCTCTTCAATATCTACATGCCCCCCTAAAACTCAGATTTTAATAAAAAAACGTAAGTTATCATGACTATGCAGACGACACACAGCTATAGTTTACGATTGTCACCAGGTGACCATGAACCCATTCAAGCGCTGGATAAATGCTTAGAAGAAAATTTAATGCTTGGATGGGGCCCAAAAGTTCTTCAACGAAATCAAAAAAAAAAACTGAAGTAATAATCTTTGGACCAAAAGGGAAAAAGAGCGTTTAAAAGTTAGCACACAGCTTCACTTAATACAGCTAGAAACCACCAGTCAGGCTAGAAACCTGGGGTGGTTTGATGGACTCAGACCTGAACCTTCAGAGGGGACATAAAACAGGTAACATGGTCGGCCCTTCTATCACCTAAAAAACATCTCCAGGATTAAAGGACTAATGTCTCAGCAGGACCTTTAAAAACTAATTCATGCGTTCATCTTTAGTAGAATTGATTACTGCAAGGGGTGTCTTCACAGGTCGGCCTAAAAAGTGGATCAGACAGCTGCAGTTGATCCAGAACGCTGCTGCCCCCCCATCCTCACTAGAAACTAAGAAAGTGGAGCACATCAGCCCGGGTTTTAAAGTCCCTACACTGGCCTCCCTGTAGCTCAGAGAATAGACTTTAAAATACTTCTGTTAGTCTATAAATCACTGAATGGCTTAGCACCAAAATACATTACAGACTTGTTGTCAGTGGATCAACCACCCAGACCTCTCAGGTCTTCTGGCTCAAATCTACTCTGCAGAACCAGAACCCCAAAACCAAAAAGGAGAAGGCAGCTTTTAGTTCTTAGTTTCCACTAATCTGGAAAAAATCCAAAAAATGGAAAAGCACTGAAAACCCTAAGTTGCTTTAAATCAATATTAAAAACTTATTTGTTTAGAGTGGCCTTTGACTGGGCCGTCTAAACATTATTAGTTAAGTTTTTTATCCAATTTTCCTTTCATTTTCTTATCCATAATTCGATTCTCTTTATTTTTTTATTACCTCTGTTTGATTCTCTGTATCATTGTAATGTTTTTCCTCATGTACAGCACCCTGAGTGCCTTGTTGCTGAAAAGCGCTTTATAAATAAACTTAACTTAACTTCACACCACGCCCCCCTCAAGGTCAAAGAGCGCTGCATTTTAACCCCATCAGCCATTGTTGTAGTTTGATGATAATTAACTAGCGCCACAGAAGCAAGACCAATCAGCAAAAACCTGAAGTCTGATTCTGTCCTCCAGGAGCTAAAAGCAGCAGAAGGCACTATGCTGCTGCTTCTATCAGAACAATTCAGTTTATTTATACAGCGCCAATTCACAACACATGTTGTCTCAAGACACTTCACAAAAGTCAGGTACATACATTCCAATTAATCCTAATCATTGAACAGTGCAGCCAGATTCTGTTATTTATTCAAATTAAAAAAAATTTTTTTTTCTAAGGAAAACCCAGCAGATTGCATCCAGTCAGTGACTTGCCGCATTCACTCCTCCGGGAGGATTTTAGAGACAGTGGACAGTCACTGGCCGTTGATTTTGCAGCCAATTCCCTCATACTGAGCATGCATGTAGCGACAGAGGGGAGAGGAAAAACTCCCTTTTAACAGGAAGAAACCTCAGCAGAAAACAGAACCAGGGACTCAGTGTGAGCGGCCATCTGCCACGACCGACTGGGGGTTAGAGAGAACAGAGCAGAGACACAAAGGAACAAAGAAGCACTGATCCAGGAGTACTTTCTATGGGGAAGCGAAAGTAAATGTTAATGGATGTAGCTCCTTTAGTCGTTTCATCTAGAAAGAAAGAACAGATAAACTCTGAGCCAGTTATTCAGTCTAGAAGCTCAGTCAGTAGCTATGTCTAGAGAGAGAAGGGTTTTTACCCTTAAACACTGAAAGACAGGGCCATGTGGCGATCATCGGTAGAGGGTGAGCATTTAAGTTGTTGCCAGCAGAAGCTCGGAGGATTCCCCTCTCCAGAAACGTGTTACAGGTAGACACAGAGTCAGGCCAGGTGTAGCTTCTAGGAAGAGAAAAGAGAGAGAAAACAATGGCCAGGACATCATTTCAACACCATAAATTAATGTCTAAAATAAAGTTTGTTGTCATTTAAGCGTTATTTGCAGCTTCCTGCTTTGCTTCGTCCGTCGTACCCATAAACAGAAGGAATTGACCCCTTAATCAGATGAAGTCTTTCAGCAAATCCTTCTTGATACTGGAGGAGGTTGATGAAGTACTCGTCCTTAAATTTCCCCACTGATGTGAGAAATTTCCATGAAAAATGGACCAGGGGACTTTGAAGAGGTTCTGATGCTGGGGGACGATGTAGTGAATCGTGTGGGTTAATACACCCAACAACCGAACCTAACTTATCATCTTGCAGTGTGGACATCTTGCAGTGTGGACTACAAAATCGCAGCGAGAAATAAATATGCCGGATACGTGAAATTGTTTAGCTGGAAGTCCATGACCTTATTTCTTAGCTGTTCTGCAGCAAATACTGTGACGTGACACTCGGAAAAACGTAACAGATGAGAGACAAAACTGAACAGACTAAAAAAACTTCTTCTTCTTCTTCCTTTTGAGATTTTTTGGCAGGTGGCATCAAACATTTAGATGGATTATCGCCATCTACTGTGCTGGAGTGGTGGCCAGGAGTATCTAACTAATCTATTTTATATTCTTTTAAATAATTCCCGTTTAGTCTAAAAATCTCCTTATAACATACTGATATTATGCATTTCACGTTTAGCTAGTACTGTATTCACTCTTAATGCTTCCATACCATACTCTCCTTAATTCTTGTTTTCAATTTTTCTCTACTCACCCTATATTTTCACACTGAATTACAACATTTTCTACTGTTTCCAAATCTATTTCCACACATCACATCTGCTGTTGGTGTTTACCCAACATATGTAAGTTTTATTTAAATCGTGTATGTCCTAATCGTAATCTTCTGTTATGAACTGCCTGTTCTTTCCCAATTCTCCAAATTATTTTTATGTTCCAATTTTACCTAACGATTTTTTGTATTTGAAATAGATGTCACCCTTTTGTTCCCTCCTCCCAAAGCGCTTGCCATTCCTGATTTTACTTGTCTCTTAATAAAAGATTTTATTTCAGATTTACTAATGGCAATTTCCATAATTCAATCTTGATTTTAAAGACTGTTAAACGATCTGCAACTTCATTACCTTCTATTTCTTTATGAGCCAGGATTATTTCCCACATGAACTAAATCTATTAAAGTGAAATTGTGTAAAGGTCACTAAAAATATAAAGTTTTATAAATTTCATATACGAAATCTATACGGCTTCTGGATGAGAAACCCATAATCGACATCTAGGAGGACAGTGAAATATCTGAGCAGAATAAGACTCTTTCTATTCGTTTTTTTGTTTCTACCCATTGTAACTCCATCAGAATGCAATTATCTCAACTGTAAATACAGCTAAATGATCTGAGCTTCTTTGTTTCAATGATATGTTTAACTCAGCTGAAAACAAATATAGAAAATCCTGATTTTAGCTGAATCTGAATCCTTAGAACCACCTTGTATATATTTACAAGAAAATGATCTGTATGTGTTCCTCAATCTTTCATGTGATACATCTATCCACTCTCCTCTTAATCTTATAAATCGCATTCTATTATGCGGATAGATCGATCAACAGTAATGACTTAGGAAACAACCAATAAGGTGTACTGAACTAGGGCCACAGCCTGAGTGCTATATCTCTATCCCTTGGTAATCCATTTCCCTCCCACATATTTTGTTTGGCGCCCAAAGCAACAAAACAGTCTAAGTTTGCCTTTACACTTTCCCAGCAGGGCTCTAAAGCGTTTTTTAATGCACGGATGTTATTTTCTAATGCCTATGTCCTTACTAAATTGAACCCAATAATTCATCATAACTTGTTATATCTTATATGCAAGGAGCCTCTCCCCTTTACACCTGCTACAAAACAACTTTGGGAGAAGTTCTCATAGCCCCACAGCATAATTAGCAATTAGATTCTGAATTATCTCCTAATTGATTGAAATATTGTTTCGCAGCATGTTGCTATACTATATCATAATCAGCCTCAATTGAGCTATATTGATCTTATCAGAGAATATAATATGGTTTTAAGATACAGTTTTATACTGTGCCCCCCCAATCTGTTCAAAGTTAATTTACTTTGTCATATTTTATCTCCAACATTTTTAAATCAATTATTTTCAACCTTCTTGTCTACTATAATACAAGTGTTTTAGTTATCTACTGAGAATTGTACCCCCCAAGTATAATGCCCAATATCTCAACAGATTTAACAGCATTTTGTCATTTGTTTTCATAACACTTAATGATCTACATTTTTCAACGTTCTCCATAAAGACATCAAACAGATACATCACGAATAGATTGCATTAGAATCCTGATAAACTCTGGAAAAACCAGTGAATCACACTAGTAACCCAAGAATGTCGAAGATAATTGTAGTTTTAGAGTGCTAACATGCAGGTAATTTACACTGCTCCTGTGGGGTTTCTATTATTTACTCTATTATCCTATTTGTCCTAGATCTGTCTGCTCCTTTTCTGTAGTCTCTTAGCAAGGTCAACTCTATCCTAAGTAAGAAAAAACATACTGGTAAAAAATATGCTCGCTTCATAATCTGTATAGGCTCTTCCTGTTATTCACCATTTTATGGAAGTTTTTATGAGTAATCCATCCATCACATATACCCATTTTATCACTATACGCCTTTTGTCAATGATCAAAAAATATCGCTGCCACCAACTCCTACAAACATATACTTCACACTGATAAAAAATATTATAGCTTCTGTCTACTTAAAAAATTAACGGCAACTATGTGCACAATTTATTTATGTTAGATCAAGCAAGACTGTTCTTTGATTTAAAGCTACTTTAATTATTTCTTATCACATGGAAAAATTAAATCAAGGTAAAGTGGTACACTTAATTTTGTCAAGTAGATTAAGCAAAACATAAAACATATTTGCTATAAATACTCAACTTTTTTTCAATGTAGTAAAGGGAAATTTGCAAGTAAAAGCAACTTTATTCATTTTGTAGATCAAACAACAAAAACCACTTGTATAAAATATACTATTTTTTCAATGAAGTAAATTGAAATTAACAAGTATAACAACTTGGTTTATAAGACGATCAAAAATTAAATTTGTATAAACTACTGAATTTTTTTTGTCCAAATTATTAATGATTTTTTAAAGTAGAATTAAACTCCATTTTCATGTACATGTAAAAGCACAATTATTTGTATTCATCTATTTTTTTAAGATATTTACAATTATTTGTGAAAGTGAAATTATCTGAGTTTATAACACACTTAAGCCAAATACAGATTCTATTCACTATTTCACTATTCCTAACATAAAATGAGAGGTGTTATTTTAAAATAGCATAATATATTGAACAAGTATTGGAATCTTATTCCTGAATTGCATGCCTGATAAGGAAAAAAAAGCATTCCTCATCTCAGAAATATTATAACAGCTTTTTTGTGCCACTTGTTTTAATTTTGAATATGCGAAAATATAGTACAGCACAAATCAAAAGTAGCACATATAAGAAAAATGCTTTTTCACCGAACTTTCTCCTATCAAAAGGACGAACGCATCATTTGAATCTTCTAGAAACCATTTTCACAAGTAAAACACGAGGCAACAGAGTAAAGAACTGTTGACTCATGTGTTCAGTTCTGCTCCCTGGCTTCAACATGAGATCCATGAATCAAATAGCTCGCTCAAGCTATTATACAGAATACAAGCTAAATAAAAGCATTGAGATTAAAGTGGTTTCCACGGGTAGAACAAAGGAAACATAAAATACAACACAATCAGGCTCAAACAACTGTGAGCTCACTGAACGTACTGTCAATTCACCAAAGAGTCACATTTCTTTAAAAACACTTAGAAACCTAAAAGAAAACAGGTTCTAATATAAGGAGAGTGACAAGTTTATTCACTTGAGTTAACCAGAGCATTTAAAGTGCAAAATAATGATAAATCTCGAAAAACAAAAAAACCCAAATAGATAAATGCAATGTACACTAGCATCACAAAAGTCACACTTACAGTGTAACCTAAGAAAGTGCAGCATAAAATACAAAAAAGAAAAAAAACAGAGTTCACTCCCAAAGTCTCAAACTTAAAGAAGTATGTGTGGATTTTAGGCATGGAGACTGACCATAAGGTCATGAACCTTTGAGGACATTCTTTTGTTCCCATCTATCTGCTCAAGGAAGATCTTTTGAAAGACTTCGAAGGTGTACTTCAGTTTCTTAGGGTAGCTTAGTTCCAAAGCATAGATGAGGCCCATAAGGTAAGCACATGCAAGTGCCACATTGGGAACCCCAAAAAGTACCTCAGTCCCCTCGATGGCTATCCCAACTTGCCTCTGCCCTTCGCTCCCAGCTTTTCCGACCACAAAGATACTGAGGACCAATGTCGTAAGGGCATCCTGGACAGCTGCAGCATCATCATCACCATATATCTGTGAAATACACCAAAGAGAACCAAATCTTCAGCTTTAACAATTAAAGTGATGCAGATTGGCAGAGGCATAAGATATCTACCTGGTAGTCCTTGATTAAATCCTCAATCTTTTCTCCAAGGTAGAGAATAAGGCCTCTGATTACAGCTTCTCTTCGAGACTCAATGCTGTTGTCCTACAATAAATTAGATATGAAAGAATGTTATGTCCAAACATCATATAGCTACAATATAAACTCATTTGTAAACAGTTATAATTACATACCTCATCTAACATATCACGGGTCGTATCAAGTTTCTTCCCCACAGCGCCTCCCTTCCTCCTGTACAGGCTCAACAGTTTGGGTGAGAATTGATCCAACTTCCCCAGGAATGTAGACTGCAATGGTTTCAGCGTGATTCTCCGAAATTCCTCCTCAATCTGAGAGAGAGCAAGACAGAGAGCGAAAAAGCATCACTAGACAAAGAAACACTCCAGAAAAACAGGAAACCAAGACTGGTATTAAATTAACCAAAAAACAGCAGTGAAGGCAGTACAATAATTCTGTCAAACTTAAAGATTAATGAAGTCAAAACTGAAAAAAAGAATTTCAAAATCCATTAAACACTCAATCTGAAAACATTCAAGATAATATTAAAATATACATACTTCTTCACAAGTAAACTGGGGAAGGCGCAAAGAGGGCAGGCCATCGCGCTTTGATCTCAATCACTGGTGGTTAATTGAGGATAACATCACTTCGACGTAACGAGAATGTTTTTGCCATCTTCTCGATGATTAACTTGTTGTTATCTCTCTTCTTGTGCTCATAAAGAGGCTCCACTCTCTCTTTTTCAAGGGTTGTGTCAGTTTCACCTTGAGGATGAGGTGGGAGGTAGTTTACCTCAGATTTCTTTGCCTTTTTTAGGTTTTTTGCTGGAGTTTTATCTGCCAGTTGATTTTTCTCTTAAGACAGTTTACATTAGTTCTGGTAGTCCAGGTGTTTACTTTTGCTCTGTAATCCCAATTTTGTACTTCAAGCTATTGTGCCAACTATATAAACCATTGAAGGACACTGGGTCTCTCAAACATGGTGCTTCCTAACCAAGGCCTCTGCAACCGCCTCCCTTTGTGCCTGAGAAGGAGGCAGTGTAGGTAAAGATGTGTCTCTGCAAGTTTGTCCAGAATGTTGGATTTTACAGCTGGATTGTGAGGAAGGGTTCCACATTTCTTATGAGCTTCATTAGCAACTTGTAGAATGAGCTCCATGTCAAGGGAGAAGGTAGGTTCCTCAAAACTGAACAGGCCAAGATTCAGAACGAAGGGAAGAGGCACTTCCTGGAGAACGTAGAATAATGGTATCACTGGATGCGGCAGAACAAGAACCGGTATCCTCTGATGAATCAGCACAACTGCTACTAAAGCTATCTTGGACTTTGACGTTCAGAGAATCCTCAAAGGGTTAAAATTATCTCTGGTTCCACAAGAACACCTCTTAATGGTGTCTTTGTCCTGTAGTTCGCTAGTTTGAAGGACAGTTAAAAAAGTTAAACTGTCTATCAAAATCTTGGGTCCTGGAACTGCAAACTAAAATCGTGCCCCTCAATATCACAATGTTCTTCTTGAACAATAGTCTTTAATTCCGTCCACAGTTTGGGAATCCAGATTGGCAAGGAAAGTGTTCTTGGGAGTTTTCTTTCAGTATGACACGAAGTCTAGCAGACATATTGAGTCTGTAGAGGAGAGGAAAAGAGAAGAAATCAAGTTATACTGTTAAATTACAAAAAAAATAACTATTTCATGATTTTTAATGTTAAACATAGCATAATAAACTGACCATTAATGAATGAAGTATTGCAGAATTATTTCTGTTAAGTTTGATGCATTGCCATGTCATTAACTATTAAATTCAACGAATGAACTGAAACTTCACAAGTTTTAAAATAAGAACCACATATAGGTCACTTTTCAGGGAGACATAAGATGTGGTGTTATTTCCTTTTTTTTAGATCTTGGGAATTTTTACAATTATCAGAAAAACTAACCTATGACAGTAAATTGAGAAAAAATGAACAGCTGTAGACATCAATATATACTGTATTTCCTTAACTACCTATCTGAATAGGAATGTGACGCTTCAAGGTGACATATCGCTTTCCCTCGACAGTATATGCTGCAAGAGGGTAGGAGTCTGTTAAGTCTTGTAGCTGGAGGACTGTCGTGTTTTCTTGTGGATTCCAGTTCAAAAGAACGAAGATGCTCACTGTACCATGACCCTAGACACCTTGACAGCAAAAAGAGGCTGGCCATGAAAACAATGAAGATCAGACTCAGTTCACACAAAATCTGGAAGCCCTCCAGTGGATCCGTAGGGCAAAACATTTACACACTGAGTAAACTGGTGCCATAGCAGCTCAATACAGTATCTCCTCTGGAAACTTCCTTTGTACTGCCTTCCTGTAGGTTTTCTTTCAGGACATCTACAGGAACTTTGGAAAGATTTGAGACACTCAGTGCAGTTTTAGTATGTCAGTACCATGCAGGTGGTAAGCAAGCATTAAATGATGCTTAACAGCAAGAGACAGTAAAAATGTTGGCGAAAACAGCTGTTATGTCGAACGACTCTCTTTGAAAAAATGTATGTTTGCCTCGAAGCGCATTGTCCACAGAGCTACAAGTGGTCCAAAAGCCTTGATTAGATGTGGATAATGCTCAAGGAAATGGTGCTTTGGTCGAAGTTTTGCTTGAGGGAAAACCTGCATATATGCCTGTGTTCTGAAATCTTGATGTCAAGGTATCTAATTGTGTCATTAGTGTGATGTGGAGAAACTACCACTTCAACAATGTCTTTGAGATCCATCAGAAGATGCCATGCTGGTTCCCTTTCTGGCACTTTAAATCCAATGATGAAAGGAAGAAGACGCAATAAGCTCCAATTTTCGTGAGAGTTGCCACCAACACTTTTTTTGCTGGAAATATTCAGTGGGACTGGCTGCAGGATGTCAGTTTTTCAGTCCACTTGAAGGGGAACTCTCTGATTCGGTCATTGAGTTGAGACAAAGGAAAGTACTTTTTCTTTATGAAAACATTGATGCACAAAGCTAGCTCAAGAGGAACTACTCCCTCAAACAGGTCATGGAGCAAGTCTGGTGGATACCCAGACAAAACATGAAAATATTTCAGTTTATTAGTTAAGGCACACTGCCTTTTCACACCGAAGCAGTGAGTGCCAGTGGGAATCTCCAATGCTGCTTGTACATGAGGGGAATGTTCCTGCTTTGTTCCTTGCTTGGAAGGACCCAGTTCTGACTTCCTTATCTTGAAACTCTGACAGTCCTCCTAAACAAAACCTACAGACATAAGATCCAGAAAAGCTTTCAAGAAGCCGCCAACTGAATGGGCCACCTATAATTGTCTAGCTATTTAACGCTAACTATTGTATACCTCTGATTTTCTTTCCAAAATCAGGAAAAAAGAGCCCCCCTCTCAACCTGAACAAGATCTTTTAATAGTGGCTCTAAACACTGCCTCATAGCCATATTTTTTTTACATCCACAGCCTTGCACAGCAAAGCTAAATAAATGGACTTCAGTGTGGAGCGAAACTGTGTGGGACATTTCCAATACCCAGTAAAAACTGCTGTGATCTGTGTTTTTTCCGGGATGTTCCAAGCGGGTTTGCAAACCTCAAAATCATCATATAGAGAAGGAGGGGCAGAGTTAGGTCTCCAGTGGACAAAAGTGCATATTTCTTTAACAATAAGTTCCTTCTTGAAACGACTCATACTGTCCCTTCTGAGTGTGAATGACGTGTTGAAAGCTTCTCCGTATGTCTTTCAGGCCCAATAACTGTGACAATAGCTGAAGAATAGGAACATACTGTAAAGTTCGACCTTCCTTCTTGTCCAAAATGTATCAACAGGCTCAATCACGTTGAATATCCTCTTAAAAACTCTCGTCTTTTATAGGATGTGGAAAAGAGAGCCGTCAGCTCTCAAAGCTGTGCAAATGGGCTTGATTCGCTCAACCGTTTGAATAATTCTGAGACAACTTTATCTTGCAGCAAACAGTCATGTTTCCTCAAAACACGAGTTTACAGTTTTTTTATGCGACGGAATAACACTGCAGTGGATATAAACAGAAGCTCCGAGACTACTTCAGTAATGCACATTGCTTGGCACATTATAAATGCTCTCCAATTTTAATAAAAGGTGACCTAATTTAAATTCACTTCTTCCCTTTCAATTCTTCAGCTCAAAACTCGCCTGAATATTTCATATAACTCAGAACAATGTGCTTCAGCTATATCATCTGTAATGTTTGAGTGATTCGCATACTTTTGTATAATATGTGCCTGAAAATCACTTAAAGTATGTCCTTCGTGTTGTCGAGATCTGTGAGACGCCAAAAGTGTCCCATAAAACATTTGTGGAAAAATCACACTCTCTAACCACACAGGTCACAGTTTTATTTTCTTAAGATGAACTCCAAGATGCTTAAAGTATTCATTTTCAGACAAAAAAACAGGAGCCTGCAAAGTTTACATTTTTTAACTTGATTTACTTCTGTTACTGACTTTCAGTTGAATGTTTCCTTGATAGATATGTGATTTAGTGCATTCCAGGTTTTGAAAGAGCAGGGGCAGTCAGCATGTAAACAGGGAAAGAAATTCGCTGTAGTTGTGCCTTAACCTGTAGTGCCTAAAAAGTTCATTTGCTTCAGCGACAACAAAGGGTTACAGATCTTGCAAATCCACATCCCATAAAGAACACTGATGCTTGATCAAACTGCATCTAGGGTATATCAACTTTTGTGGTACATCTGGCAGACGTTGAGGTGGGGACTTGGCTGACAGTAAATATCCATATGTGTGGCAATGCAGACTGCAGTCAGGGTTAGGCTTCTGTTCAGCAGCATCAACTGTCCAAACTCCAATAGTGAAAAAAAATCTCAAAATGTGTTGTATATACGTCTTTGACCATTTATAATATTAGTTATTGGCCAGACAGGTAAAGGCGGATGACCATAGCCAATTTCTACTCTCAACATGCTATTTGCAGTGCTCTGTCAAAAACTTGAATTGCAACCCAAAAAAAGAATTATAAGTAAAACACTTTTTACCTTGAAAAGTAATAAAAAATGTGCTATTTCAATTGTGAACTTCTTAGAGCTTGTGTTAGCACTGAGAGTAATTGCATCCATTAGGAAGGTATTGTTATCCATCAACACTCTGACTCTCTTTTCTGTTCTGTGAAAGATATCATACAGGAATCAAAAAACTGTGTAATTTGACACATTTAAAAATATATGTATAGATTATCTGCATTTTAAAACCAAATAAAACAATGTGATATTTTTTGTTATTTGAACAGCTGTCTATTTACAACAAAAGCAATGGATTAATTGAATAATTTCAGACACAAAAACTGTACAAGAAAAAATAACAGTTCTAATTGATATTTCTAATGCCCTTTCAACTGCAGCAAAAATATTCCTGTGAGGCATCTCATTGTTCTGAAATATACGACAGACCATAAGAAGGGGCAGTGACTGTCTGCAGTCAACAGCTTTGGACCCCAGCGTGCCGAAAACAAGCTGGCTACAAGGGGAGCAATGACCAGATAATAACAAAGCCCACCAACGGATCGACGCTGGCAACCGGGCGTGTAACTGGACTTTTCAGTTTCGGTTTATCCTTTCGTTCTTGCTAGCTATATATTTCAGTTCGAGTCAAATGACTGTTACCAGTCAAAAATGCACTTCCAAATAAGCCGCTGGTAAACTTTATTGCTTCTAAAACTTATAGAAAATAAAGTCAGACTCTGAAAAAACTTTTCGTACTCACCTTAATGACTTCTGCTCGCTCAAAATCGCCTCTACTACAATTCACCGCTGGTCCGTTGGCGCTTGGGGACCCTGATGACTTATGGTTAGTATTTTGTGTTTTGAAATACCGAATGAAACGCAGTAAAGAAGACAGGATTAGTTTTTGTTGTGTGGATGAACTTAAAAAGATTTGCTCTTAGTACTTAAAGAATTTATTTAAAAAAAAATACAATGTCTTGTATCTTGAACAAATATTTTTGACCTCAATACTATGTATATTTGTGTAAAGATACTAACTTGAATTTTTATTGTTGATTTCACAGATACATGTATGTTAAATTTACTTCACAGATTCATTTTTCTCAGTGTATAGCATTGTACCTCTTCCTTTTCTAAACCCACTTTGATGTGCTGACAGTAATCCTCTACTTTCTACATAATCTGCAATCCTTTCAGTTATCATTCTGTCCATAATCTTACCTAAACATGATGTTAGTGCAATGGGCCTGTAACTTGATGGATTTGTTGGGTCTTTCCAGGTTTGATAATAGGAATAATAATTGCCTCCTTCCAATTACTAGGTAGCCTGTCTTCTTCCCATATTTTATTAAACAAGCCTAAAAGTTTATCTTCGATTTTGTTTCCTAAGTGCTTTAACATAATATAGCATATCTGATCTTTTCCTGGTGCTGCTAATCCTGATTTTGTTATCGCTCTCTTCATTTCTTGCAAGGATCCATAATATTACATATATTTGTATGATTATCTAAGATTATATCGTTCTCTTCCCTTGTCTGTTCCCTCCTATTTTTCCCTTGTTCTGTTAAATTATCCGAACTATGAATCTTTGCAAATGTGTTTGCCATTATCTCTACGTTCTTCTCATTTGTTATAGCCGTCTCTTGTTCATATTTTAAAATTGGATATGTTCTCTCCTGTCTGTTACCTCTCATTTTCTCCATACATTATTTATAAGTGTTGTTCTTCCTATTGTTTCACAAAAATTCCTCCATTCATTTTTTTTTCCTTTTTATAACTTTTCTAACTTGTGCCTGATTTCTTTTATACTAAATTAAATTTTCAAAATTATGTGTTTTCCTTAATAATCTAAAAGCTCGATTCCTTTCTTTTACAGCGTCACCACACTCTTGTGTCCACCATGGTACCGCTCTCTTTTTTAGCTTACCCTTACTCATAGGGATTGTCAATTTTGCTGCCCTTAATATAATTTCAATAACTTTTCCCTCAACATCCTCTACATCTAAATTTAAATTAACTTCCTCACTTTGTCTTTCACATAAATATTTAAAAATTTCCCATTTAGTTTTATCAAATAGAAATCTTCCCTGCCTTTCCTCCACTTCTATCTCTTTATTAGTATGGATCCTACACAAAACTGGAAAATGATCACTACCAATTGTTGTTTCCTGCACTAAAATCTAATTGGGGTTTTAACCAAGTCTCTTGTATACATATCACATCTGGGGCATCAACTAACTTATTAATAAAGTGCTTTAATTCCTGACCGTTAGATATTAGACTTCTTGCATTCCAGTGTAGAATCAAGACCATATATTAGCTATCGTATCCATGCTGCCTCCTGATCAGCCTGAGCACTGAGATCATCCCTCACTTCCTCCCAGGTTAGTCCATGAATACCAAGATGATTTGGTGCTGCTTTCAGTATTATCTGAATTCTCTCTGTTTTTGACTGTATTTCCATTGTTGCATTTATGTTCATGCTCATGATCTTCTCCACATCGTCCACACCATCTTTTTCCTTTACATGTCTGAGCTGTGTGGCCAAATCTTTGGCAGTTAAAGCACCTCAGCGGTCTTGGGACACACTCTCTTACATTATAGGTCATGTATCCCAAATATACCTTTTCTGGAAGTTTTTCCTTATTAAATTCCAACAAAATGCTTTCGCTATTCCTTTTTTCTCCATTTTTAAAAGTCTTCTTACCTCCTTAATTCTCCCTCCTCATATATTTGATTAGATTTCTTCAACTGAGACATCAGCCGGTATTCCCCAAATTACTCCTTTTTGCCATTTTCCTCCTTCTTTTATGTGGCTCACACTTGTCACTTTACACCTTCCTATTTCTTTCATCCTACATGCTCTGTCTCTTTGTTCTTCTGTTACAAATAATCATCAAATTTCCATCTCTTAGAACTTTTGCAGTCACAATTTCCCCAACTTGATTCTTCAGAATAGTAGATACAGTAGTTTAACTGGATTAATTGACTAGAGTCCTTTTTCATCATGAAATTTGACAATTACTTTAAACTGCTTTATCTCCCTCTCCATTTCTTCTTCAGATTCAGCCGAGTTTATTAACCCCCTTCCCTTCATTCCTGTACTTGTGTCCGCTGAAGACTCATCCTTTCACTATTAGTTTTCACTACTCCCGTCGCTCTCATTACCAGTACTAATGTCCCACTCTGGCCCATTCACAGCACAGCCATGCCTACTCGCCGTTTTTCTCGTCGGAAGTTCTTTAATGAATCCATTTCTCGATGGTATCTTGTGTGATTCCTCGACACCGACTTCCAGACGACCGACGTGGCTTTGCTACTCTTTCTTCATCTACATCTTCTCTTACATTTCTCAATTTATGCTTCTTAATCATTAATAATCGTCCCTATCCTTTCACTTGACAGATTCACGTTCAGTTATTTAATTCAACAAAGCAGCTTCTGTTCAATTTTTCCCGGAAACCGCCTCCGCACCACACTTCCTCCGCCGTGTCCGAGACGTTGATGTCTCTCACTTCCCCCGGGCTACTGTCAAACTCATTCAGACAGACTGAAAAACATTGCCCCAACACGGAATATAAAGGTATCTACGCAGCACCTGGAGAGACTAAGTTCAACTTTTCAGCCCTCCTACAGACTCAAAGTACACAACAACATATATTTAAAGGCTAAAACAGTGAACTTTACAGGATATGTCCCCTTTAAGCCATTTCACTCTGAAAACATCTAACCTGAACCTGGACAGGAAACAACCTGAAGAACAGCAGGTTTCTGTGAGTTTTATCACCAGAAGGAGAATTTATAGCAAATAAAAACATGACCGACTACAGCTTTAAGGACTTTCTATTGCATCATATCAACACTGGATTTCTTCTCACTGCTCCTCCATAAAGGTCAGATCTGTAGGCCGTCCACCTCAGCGGTGGACAATAAACCTATTGTCTGTGGATGAAAGTATCTTCAGGCATTTATCAGACAATATTGAAAGCAAAAGTAATACCACTGTAGGTAGAATGTTAGGATTTGTGTTGATCTAAGTTCTAAAACCTTTCTTCGTAGGTTTGGTTTCAGATCAACCAGCGACTGTTTGGACCCTGTTGGTGTCAAGCAGAGACAGCTTTCTGTACTTCGACTGCACCGACTGATTGTTTGCCTTAATAATGAAAAAGAAGAGGAACAACTTTAGTCTTTAGTTCTCTGAAATACAGCAACTTTGAAACCCGTGCTGTAAGGAGAGGTTGAGAACATGGAGGTTAGATGAGAACTGAGCTGCAGAGACATTAACTTCTGTCCTGCTGCAACATCTGATGGTTACTGATTGTTGTGTTTGCCTCCACGAACAAAGCCAGAAGCAGTGGTTTACTACAGAAACCTAAATGCATCATAATTATTTTGAGTTTTTACATGAAGTTACAGCCAATCAGTGATCAGGGTATCGGTGTGTTTGGATTTGCAGCCGGCGTGTCTGAGAGAGGCGGAGCTCCACTGTAGGGGACGCTCGCTTTGTTTGACAGCACGTTGCGGGTAGAAAAAGCTTTTTGGGATCAGTTTTGTCATGTGAGCAGAAACAACCAATGACTGATGTCTGATTCAACATGGCTTACTTCAAATTAAAAGCTCCAGATTGTTCCGTGAGGTTAAAAACAAACGAAGAACAACCTGATTCAGTCTGAAGTTGGACATTTATTCCAAACATGACTGTGTTTTATTGTCAGAGAGCAACTGTACCTCCATCCGACCTGGCAGCCCAGACTCAGGTCTCTGCAGAGTGGTGAGGACTGCAGAGAAGATCTCATCCATCCATTTATCCAACCCCTTCAAAGGCAGCCTGCCTGTACATCCTCCATGATCCCATTAACCGCCCCCCTGCTGCCCTCTGGGGGGTTTGTAGCACCAGGACACTCAGGTCCAGCATCATTTCATTCCCCATAAGGCAGCTGACCTCCTAATAACTCAGAGAACAGTGGAAAAAAATAAAGAAGAATTACATCATTTCCCCCTCATAGTCCAATGGTGAGTTTCACAAATGAAGCCACTAAACTCTGTGACTCTTTTTCTTTAACATGAAAAGTACTCCTGGATCCGACCCACGCTCGCTGAGGTTCTGCTGGAGGTTTCTTCCTGATTTCCACTCTCACTACAGACTCGTTCAGGAGGCTGGATTGCTGCCAACTTTATGGCAATCTGCTTTTTATAAACTGAACTTGGCTGCATTGTCTTATAGCTGGGATCTAACCGAATGTAGCTGTATTTAAATGTATCTGATTTCTCTATATAAACTGGATCCTTTTGTCATTTGCTGTGGATTTTTGAATTTATGTAAACTGAATTGAACAGAATTATTGTCGTTATTGTGCTGAAGGTGCTCTTATTTTGAAGGGTCTGGCCGGAAGCAGTGTGTGTCTCCCGGCTTCACAGATTCAGGGACTCGAAGGAGAAAAAGATCTGCTGCTGACGGGAGAGGAAGGACTTCAGCCCAACAAGGACCAACCACTAAAACCCAGCGAGAACTCGACCGAACCGAACCACAACAGAGACCCAATTGTGTTCGGAACTTTAGATCACAGCTGCTTTTATCTTTGGATCCTCGGCAGGGACGTACTGGAATGGGTCGGCCGAGGAAGAAACCCTCCTCTGGGTGTTCGTAGTAAAGCTGTCCGGGTGGAGACGACCTGAGGACGGAAGAGAGGAGACAGAGGAAGAGGAAGGAAGTTCTGAAGAGGAAGAGGAAGGAAGTTCTGAAGAGGACAAATCAGTTCTGAAAGGGAGGAGATGAAGATGAGAGGAGGAGGAGCGGAGCTGCTGGAGCTCTGCGGGATTCTGCTGCTGCTGAGCGGAAAGTGTCACTGCGGAGGTGAGGAGGAGGGGGACCGAGGGGAGGAAGATCTGAGGATGAGGAGGGGGGGCAGAGGGTGTTGTTTGAGGTGAGGAGAAAGGTGACAGATGGGTGGGGTGGATAGAGAGGAAGAAGAGTGAGGATGAGGACGGTGTTGGACTCTGATACTAACATCTAGCTGCACATTAAACCCGGCAGACCCAGAGTTAAACCCGGCGAGGGTCCAGTTAAACTCCACAAACACTAGTTCAGATTTCTGACATCAGGCTGCATCTAGAAAGTGACCCAGGATCAGTTTTCCCTTCAGCTCCTCAGTAGACCCTGGGTGTCCTCTCTTCAGCTGTAGATCAGGAATTTTCCTCATGTTGCTGCACTTTTAAACTGAGGCCTACAGAGCATCAAACCTCCTGGTTATCATGGTCCAACTAGAAGTTCTGTCTGACTGCTTCAGCCGCTCAGAACCTTCAGAACACGACCCGTTTCACAGGACATCAGACACTTAATCTCCATGTTTGTTGAGAAGCTATAACTGCGAGGAGCCTGCTGTGTAGCAGAGTCACGGATTTAATGACTTTAGACTCGACTTCATTAAATTACAGAAGACTTGTTACTGGACTTGAGTAGAAACTGGGGCTGAAACAGTTAATGGTGATTAATAGATTATTGAAATAATCGTCAAATAATTTAGTAATCAAATAATGATTAACTGGAGTATAAGACTGTAAAACATGCCATCTGTTGAAAGACCAACCCACTCAGAGTAATAATTCAGCCAAAAACTGTACAAATAATTTTTACATTTTGCATGTAGGATGAAAAACCTTCTTTGTCTGTAAATATGCTGAACTCTGAACTCAGGTGGTTTAGTTTAGCTTCACCTGGTTCTATTTCTGTAGAAGATCTCCTACTAAGCACCTTTTGTTATCTAATTAATAATCAGTTAATTGAAATTATAGTCAACAGCTTAATAGATTAGCTAAATTATTCTTCGTTGCAGCCCTGGTGAAAAGACTTGGGAAAACAGTGACTTGGTCCCGCCTCTGGTCTGTAGTACAGGTCTCTCTCCTGATTGGTTCCTGCTGCCTGACTCCTTCCTGAGTGACCAAACTGAGATGAGTCTGCTGCAGGGAGCATACTGACTACTCAGGAGTACTCCATGTAGCATTTGAAGAAATACATGAACTGTCCCTTTAAGGTTGCATCGCGTCCGTGTGTGTTTGTTGTTCCAGAACGTTGTGCGATAAGCTGCTTAACGCTCAGAGGTTCAGCTGCAGCGCTGACAGGAACTAAAACCCTGTGTGTGTGTGTGTGTGTGTGTGTGTTGCTCACATGTTAACTAATCGTTTTAGTCAGACAGAAATGAGCAGCACTAATACATTCCAGTCATCATCGTAATATTTTCTATTATCATGCAGCACAAACATGTGGAGTCTGACTCTGAGTCAACAACAGTTCCAGGAACCAACACCCACCCACTCAGACCCACTCAGACCCACTCACAGAGCTGGATCGGTTTCCCTGAATCATGACTCAGTCCCTGGTTTTCTCCTCTGTTGACGGTTGGACTCACGGTGCACTAGAAATCTGAACGTCATGATTAACTGTTGCGGTTGTCAGCTTCCAGTATGGCTCCTTCTTCTCAAACTAACCACCTCCTGCAGGGTTTCCTCCTCCAGAACTTCTGTGCTTCTCCTTCATGAATAAAGCTGCTGTTTACGCGATTCGTTTTCGTCCAAACATGGTTCTGTGCATCATGGTCAAACACCTCTAGCTTGGTCTCCTGTGTCGCTCTTCAGGCCCGTTGTCAATATACATGCTTGCTGATCAGGAGCTGTCAGCTGAGGAATAAACAGGACATCTACAGCTCTGCATTAATCACTTGAGCTGCTCGTCAGCCGGCTCCTTTAAGGCTTTCCTTTGTAAGGTAGAGACCGCAGCGGGTTCCGTCCGATCCGAATCCTGTTTTCTTAACCTACTCATTTCTACAGAGTTCTGATGTCCACTGATCAATAATATTCAGACTCATGAGGAAATGTTCGATTTTCTGGGAATAATTCCTACAAATCAAACTTTAACCTGATGATAATCGGACCCGCAGCGCTGAAGGTGTTCATGTTGGTCGGTGGTTCTTCAATGTGTCCCGTATTTAACGCTGTCCAGACCGAGTCTCATCAGGACCTATTCTAGTGGAAGAGGAACGGGGACATTGTCCCAGAAGTCTGGTTCTTCACCAGATGTTTTCAGAGAGAAGAGGCTTTCAACCCGTCTGACCAGCCAGACTGGTTTAGAGTCATGACCTTTAACCTTTAAACCCTTTAATCTAATCCTAACCTGCTAACTGAGGCCTGTAGAGTCTGAGATGGAGCTCTTGGTCATTTCTCTGAGCTTCAGGCTCTGACCTTGGGCTGAATCTGCTGGGACGTCCACTCTGGGAAGATTGGCAGCTGTCTGAGATGTTTTCCTCTTGGGAATAATCTTCCTCTCTGTAGGATGATGGACTTCAGATAGTTTGGAGATGACCTCTGAACCTTCTCAGGTTGAGGGACACCAACAGTTGCTGCTCTGAGGTCATTGCTGATGTCTTTCAGGCTTGGCTTCGTGTTAACTCACACCTGGATGCTTGTGAGCAGCAAACTTCTGCGCTTCTAGAGGAGCTTACCCTGATTATGCTTCATCTGCACTTCTGATCAGCAGCTTCTGGCCACAACATTACACTTCATTCCTGGGGAAGCATTGAGGGTGTACTTAGTTTCTCTCTTTTTTAAAGCTCCTGAGAACAGATGATTTTAGATTTTACTGGTATTAAAAATGTTCTTCCATGTCTGGATCTGGTACCCCGGCTTTACAAAGACGGTCCGACATTCAGAACCTTTCCCGCAGGTCGGTTTTTAATTTAACGGCTATCAGCCTCTACGATCTGGACTCGGTGAGGTCTGGGTTTCATGCAGAAACAGAGAAGAACGACACGGGAGCTTGCAGGTCCGGACTTGTTCTGGAAAAGTCTCTCCAGATGATCTGGACCTGCAGAGAGCAGGAATGCAGCTGGATCATTTCCCATTAGAACAGAAGGGTCTCATCATGTCTCTGTTGGTGTCATGGTTCTGGTCCAAACATTAAAGACATTCTGACCCGCTACATCCAGCTTGATGCTTTGATTAATTGACTGTGGTTCTGGTTCTGGGGCTGATCTTGGATCAGGATTGTTTCATTTGTTTTCAGTGCTTTTTTGTTTCATGAAGATGTTGATGTTCCGTCTTATTTCGTTCTTAGAGTGATGGTCCATGAAGATTTGGACCTTTACCTCTGTTTTCAGGTTCTGTGTCTCTTCTTTGGGTTTCTTCAGGTTGTTCAGCCTCTGCCAACAGATTTTCTTGAATCAGTCTTTTCCTGGATTCATCCTGTAAGTGAAACAAACGGAGTTGTTCATAAACGGTTGGTCCAGTTTCCAGCAGCTAAGCCGGCTGTAATGTGAACACAAAGACTTTAGGTAACAAGGGGTCAAAGGTCAGAGCTGAGCTGCAGAGGCTGAAAGAGCTGAAGGTGAATAAAACTCCAATGGAAACTGAATCTCCAGTCATGTAGAGGTGTGAGGCGGTTGCAGGCAGGTCCGCACGGACAGAGGGGTCATTACCCGTTACCATGGTTACAGATTAACGAGCCCACGCAGTCAGAGACAGATGGAGAGACACACACAATTTACGCTGGTGTTTGTGTCTCTGTGAGGACATCAGGGTCTCTTTTATTTTCTGGTTCGGATTTCTACTGGTTGCTTTACTGATGACATCACAGATGGAGACAGGTGACCACACCTTTCCTGTTTGTGGACATCCATATTTCACGCAGGATGTGCTCAGAAACACAGAGGACCCAGGAGAGAACTCCCGTTCAGAAGCTGCCAGGGAATCTGTTTGTTTTTAACCGGATCGAAAAGACGTTTCTGTGAGTTCACTCTGCAAACGGAACCAGTTCCCAGAATGTTCTGCGGCTTTACGGACACACAGTTTAATAAATGTGACCTTTTCTTTTCACCAGCAAAGAACCAATTTTAAACTAGACCAACTCCCTGAATCCTGAAAAACAAATCCTGTTTCTGAACAGATTCCTGATTCACGGTTGTGTAAAATTCCTGATTTTGTACAGATGTTGAACAGATTCCTGAATTTGAGCAGATTTCTGACAGTTTAATTCTTGATTTTGACCGAATGTTCAGCTGAACAGGTCATCATTCTAAACAATATCCTGATAATGGATTTAAAGATCTAGAGAAGATGCTTTAAATGGGACCTTTAGACAGCAGCCCGTAACAGATGCACTGTTTCCGTTTCTTTAGTTGAATCCCAAAGATAATGCTGTTTGCCAAGAGGAAAATGAGGTTTTCCAGCAAAGTGATTCACATAAAGCCTTTCAGTGGATTCAGCGGGTGCTCAGCCGAAGGATGATGCAGTTCGTTTTTACTTCAACAAGCTCTGAAAGGCAGAACATACGTTAGCTTAGGTTAGCCAACCCTGCCTGAGACAGCTTAGGAACCGTGGTATTTATATCAGAATCAGAATCAGCTTTATTGCCAAGTTTGTACATACAAACAAGGAATTTGACTCCGGTACACTTTGCTCTTTGGTTTTTGTTTTTGCACTACAGAATATACATATTTACAATGTACAATATACACATATATAAATAAATAAAAAGGTGGATTTGCAACATCTGTATGCTGTTGTTTTGTATTTTATTGAATGTTCAACAGAGAAACAGCCTGGGGGAAGAAACTGTCTCTGTGGCGGCTGGTTTTAGTGAACAGCGCTCTGTAGCGGCGGCCTGAAGGCAGAACTCTAAACAGTTTATGTGCAGGGTGTGTGGGGTCTGCAGAGATTTTAGCAGCTCTTTTCCTGACCCTTGACCTGTATAAGTCCTGGATGGAGGGAAGGTCAGCCCTGATGATTCTCTCTGCAGTCCTGATTATTCGTTGCAGTCTGGACCTGTCCTGTTTTGTGGATGAACCAAACCACACTGAGATGGATGAAGACAGGACAGACTGAATGATGGCAGTGGAGAAGATGACCAGCAGCTCCTGTGGAAGGTTGTACTTCTTGAGTTGCCTCAGGAAGTACAGTCTTTGCTGGGCCTTCTTTCGAACAGTGTCTCTGTGTGAAGACCATCTCAGGTCCTCAGAGATGGTGGTTCCTAAGAACCTGAAGTGATCCACAGCCGACACGGTGTTGTTGAGGATGGTGAGGGGGGTGTATGGAGGTGGTGTTTTCCGAAAGTCCACCACCATCTCCACAGTCTTGAGTGGGTTTAGTTCCATGGGACGTCGTCTGGCTGATTTTATCCTGATTTTGAACTTCTCAGTGATCTGCTGCTGGATTTAACAAACTGAAAGCAGTGAATCGTCTGGTTTTATTTCCTGCAGGCTCTCAGCAGACTGAGCATCTCTCCTCGTACCAGTTGACTGTCCCTCAACCAATAGGAGGCAGGCTGAGGAGGGACACTGATGGAAGACCACCTAATCAGGTAATGACGTTTTACACAGCATCACTCCTAGTCACTCTGCAGTTAGTTTAACCTCAACAGCATCTTGCTTGGCCCTAAAAGGTCAGGGGTTAGGGTTAGGCTAAAGCTGCATCTGTTGTGGATGGAGGTTAAAAATGGTACAAAACCTGACGGCAGCTGCAGTCAGATGCTCTCTCCTTCATTTGGCTCAGACACTGAGAAGAAAGGAGTTGCATCTTAAACTAATTATCATGTAGGTGGATTGTTTGGCAGTTTGAATCAGAGGTTGTAATCTGCAGACAGCAGCTGATGTTTCATGCTAAAACCGCAGTAAAAGTATTTTGTTACCTCATCAACAATCTACTCACAAAAAGCAGCTTCAGTTGTCTCGGTGGTCTGGCTGTTGACTCCCTCCTTGAGTTATTTGTTGTAGCTGAGGCATGAACCGTGTTACGTCCTCTTCCTTCAGCTGTGGGTTCTTCTTCACTTAAATCCAAATGGACAGGCCAGTGCATGCATAATCTTTGTGGATAGGGGCTCACTCTGTGTTTTTCCATTTGGCATTTGCATCTTGACTTTGTCAAGAAAACGATTTGCTCTGTGATTTATCATAGAAGATTTCTAGAAAGTGCTCATTATCCATACAGTTCTGTGAAAAACTAATTACCCTCTTACAGATTTCTTGCTTTTACCTTCTATCCCAACAACGTGGTCCCATGTGAAAAAGTAATCACCCCCTAAGCCTAATAACTGGTTGTTCCACCCTTGGCCGCAAGCGTTTATGATAAATGGTAAGGAGTCTGTAACATGACTGTGGAGGAATGTTGACCAACTTTGCTTTGTTTTAATTTAGACACATTGGAGAGTTTATCAGCAGGAACAGCCTTTTTTAAGGTCACAGCAAAATATCTCAGTTGGACTTAAGTCCAGGCTTTGACTAGGCCACTCCATTCAGTTATTAGTTTACCCATTCAGAGGTGCACTGTACTTGCTGGTGAGCTTAAGATCACCAAGTTATGGCTAGACATTCTGCCTGAGAGCAGAATCCGTGGTTCCATCAATTTCAGACAGTCCTCCAGGTCCTGAACCAGCAAATCATCTCCAGAACATCACACCACCACCACCGTGTTTGACTGTAGGTATGATGTTCTGTTTTTTAAATACTGTGTTAGTTAAGGTCAGATGTAACAGAACCCACAACTTCCAAAAAAGGTCCACTTGTGTCTGGAATATTTTCCTAAAATTCTTTTGGATGATCAGGATATTTTTGGTAAATTGGCCTTTGTGTTCTTTTAGGTCAGCAGTGGTTCTGACCTTGAAATTAACACTCTCCCATGGAGTCATTTTCCTTACCCAGGCCTACCCTACTTCTCATCATTGCGCATATGAACTTCCTCGACCCTACTGATTCCTTACCGTAACGCCGAGCCACTGACAGGCGCACATCGCAGCCCACAGATTTCTCAGGCTGCCGATCTCTTCACTGCGCCCAGGACTCACATCACACCACCCCACACTAGCTACACTTACCCTTCTTTCGACGATTACCTCTCCCTTAGCCTACTTTCACTCCGTTCTGGACAGAACAGGTCTATCCTATTTACACTTGTCCCATTCTCTTTGATTCACATGTCAGGACAGTAATCAGGTCTGGGATGGCTGATTAAAAATTCCTTCAACCTCCCAGCTTATTCTAAATAATCGCTAATGATATCCCGCTAGCTTACAATCACCCCTCATGATTGTGGCTACATTGCTATTCCTTAATAAATTTCATCAAGAAGCCAACCGCGATCCGTATTGGCAGCACTTTTTTCCCCCCTCACACAGTAACATGCAACATCAATCATATCGGCTGAAAACTGCACTACTTCAATATTTGAGTTTCTGGCTCTGAATCTTTGGCTCCCAATCCCCAATTAACATTGTGTTGATTTTCTGAACAAAATCCTACTCACAGTGGGGACGAGATGTCAAAAATCCCAAATCTCTAGGTGCCGGTCAAAATAACTTTCTTCCACAGACCACACCTTCTGAATGTTGGACGTGCAGATTCCAGTTCCTCTAAAAAAGGCCCTCCTCTCTTTTGTGTCACCTGTGAAGAAATTAGCCAAGCTTAACTTGACACCAATAGAAATGGCAATGGCGGGACTTTCCTAAGTGCGATATTCTGTATATCTTTCTCCCTAAGTCTCTGTGCTCCTCCCCCCCTTCAGCCCCCTACGTGATGATCTCTTTGGATGAATAAAGATCGCATCACAACACCTTCCACACCCACAATGATCTCGGGCACCAAAGCCTCAATCATCCAATCTTCCCGTCCCTCTGCCTCAAACAACTGCCACCTTCAGCCACCCAGGCCACCTGACAGCAAACACTGCACCCCTATGACTGGACATATCCACTACACGTTGTCACCCAGTGGGCCCCGTTTTTCCACTGCTCGGACACAACAGAGGTCAGCGCTTCCCAAACGCCGACGGCCTTCACCCCGCAGAGTTGATGGTTTTGCGTGTTTCACACCAGAAGCTAAGTCACTCATGGAATCTGCCCAAGCCACCACGCATCCAATGGCACGCCCACCTGCTGTTTGTGGAAAAAAACACGCTCAACCACGCACCCCTCAGGTGAATCCTGCAGTAAGAAAACCTCTCACAAGAGACCAAGACAAGGCCCTCCATGGTTCCCAGACTGTAGGAGCATGAGCTTAACTAGAGCTAGGATACGTTTTTCAGTTATGACTCGCTTGAGAGTAGCTGGAAACTACACCAGCTGACCCCACCCACAAAACTCCCCCCACACCCCCATACCCACACAAACCCACACACCACACCACACCACAAACCACCACGGCTGAAGCATGAATCGAATCTAGAACACGTGTTTCAACGTGTATCCCTGCAGAAAAACCAGAGGCTGCTTGAAAATGCTGTCATGACACACAGTTTAGCTCAGCTTCAGTGAAGATAATCAGCTCTCTGGTCAATTTAAATAAAGTTAGAGTAATTCAAAATAAAACTGCAGACTGGGTTCCTTTTAAGAGTTAAACAGAACAAGATCTGTCTTTGGATCCCAAAGTATCCTTCCAAAGTGTTTCCACCCAGCAAATAAACAACAAACATAAGGCTGGCTGTCAGAACCAGAAACACTGGGCTGGGTCTGTAACTACTAGGACAAATGGACCTTTGAGCCTCGCTGAGTTAGAGGACAGCTAGACCTGCTGCTGCTTATGATGATGATGGAGGCCATACTGAGTTCCTGTCCTGACTCACCTCCAACACACCCACACACGCCAACCTGGCAACGCTGTGTGTGTGTTAATGACACACCTGCAGAGATCTGCAGCAGAAATATTTGCCAGGTGAGTCATAAGTTTAGGTGACCTTGGAGTCCTTTAACCAGCAGCTGCGGGTTCAGAACTGTTGGTTCTGCCTTGGTGATCCAGTTTCCTCCAAACTTCATGAGACAAGGGGTTCCCAAACTTTTCCATACCATGGTCCCCCAAACAGCATTAGCTTCTGGGGGGGGTTGCAAAACCCACAGAAACATTTTAAAAAGTATTTTACTACCTGTTCAATAATCAATACATTTATTTAATGTAAGAATATTATTAAAATATGATTACACAATTATAATCACACTAAATAACATTCACCAAACTGTTGACAATAAGAACAGTGGTTTTTTTTTTATATCATCCCCAACCTTTCTGAGGCCCCCTTAGTGCATCCTGGCGGCCCCCCTGGGGGCGCGGCCCCCACTGTCATGAGAAACAGACGAGAGGTTTTTATTCTTATTAACAGAGTGCGCTAATGCGAGTGTCAGATATGGTGTGCTAATGTTAGCATGCCAATGCTATTTTGTAGTCATTTTTGAAATGTCGTTTATCATCACATGATGAAGTAAAGAAGTGGTCAGTCATTACATTGGTCCTAGCAGACCATAATGCAATGCTGCTTTAGGCAACGTCATATGCTTACGCTAACAATGCTAAGTTAACACCAGCGTGTTAGTGATGCTAGTGAGTTGAATGGCATATGAGTCATTAAAATAACAATTTTAACTTTACTTTCTTTGTTGAGTATATAGTGCATCAAAATTTTCACATCATCCAGTGAAACTAGAACCCACCTACCATGCTAACGCTAACATTCTCATGCTGATACTAACTTTAGCATTAGTATGCTAACCACCAGTATAGTGGATCTGTTATTGTTTCTTGGTGGTCAAACTTCAGCTGATTTTGACTCACTATTTAGTAAGTTTAGTGAGAATACTGTATTGTACGGTATTCTGGTACTGTACACACCATTGGTTAAAGTAGACCATAATGCAATGCAGCCTGAGCAGAGTGAGCTAATGCTAACTTCAATAAGCTAATCCTAGCATACGCTAGTTAGCTGTATGGCTATTGAGTCCCACATTTAGGGTTAGATTTTGACTTTAACTTGATAGACGACACATTGCTAGAAATAGTGTGCAAACATTGTGCAAAAGATCAATCAAGGTATACCAAATAACAGGTGGTAAGAGCCGACTAAAGATGATAATGCCAACAAATTATTTGTTATTCTAAAGATTTGAGGTTGATGTGATTAAAACAGTTGGGATTTGCTGAGTACAGATATGATTAATTGGTTTATTATCATTAGCAAAAAAAAAAACTGTAATAATCAGGACAGAAAAAAATCTGTCAGAGATGGAAATCACATGAAGCATATCTCATATTTCCCTCTTCACACAGTGGAAATAAAAGTAAGGAAATGCGCATGAACAGAAAGTCCAAGTTGTTTTTAAAATGGGAATCACTGTGATATCAACCATGTAGGATATGATGTCCGTGTGGTTGCTTCCAGATGTTCAGCTTCTTCTCTCTCTGAGGACCAAGCTGACCCCAGACCAACATTTCTTCCGTATTATTCATGAACCCTGTTAACATCAACCAGAGTGGACCACGGTGCTGGACAGTACAGCCTACAGAGCATTTCATCAGTGTGTCTGCATCTCCTGGTTCAGTTTATGACTTTCAGCAACCTGACCCTCTCCACCGTTTACCTCCTCTGTGGCTTCTTCTCTGCATTCTTCCTGGTGGAAGTCTCAGAGGGGACTTTGTTCGGATCAACTAAAGATGAACCTGGAATCATGAAGTTGTGTCATATTTAATGTGAATCAGAGGTCAGAAGCAGTCAGGAAGTTGCAGATTATCAGTCATTCTGTTGAAGGCCTTCCTCCTCCTGTTGGACCTGGCTCTGCTTCCTCTACTGCTGATGAAGATGAAGATCTGTTGGCTGATGCAGGAGTTCCTGCAGAGCTGCAGCAGGTCGTTCTGCATCACTCCTTCCAACCAATCAGTTCATCCTACATTTATTAGAGTCAGCTCTCCACCCGTCTGATAGAAACCTGGCTGATGACCACCTCTCCTCCTCTGACCCTGCTGTCTCCACCTCTCTGTCCATCACCAGTACAGTCAGCTCATATGTGCCCTTTAGTTCTGATTTGAGCCCATGGGTTTCTTCCAGCATGCCCAGTGAAACCAGTTTTCCCTACTTGTGATATCCCATTTCCTTCTCCCAACACCTTAGTCATTGTAGTGTTCAGGATAGCAGGAGACCTTCAGGAGTTATTCTTCAGGATCAGCATTGAATTCTCCAACAATAATGCTAAATCCTGTTGTGATTAACTCATGTGTGTGTGTGTGTGTGTGTGTGTTTATGTTCCTGCAGGTTTCCTTTATCATCCCTGTGGATGGAAACGATCTGCTCGTTCACCTGGAGAGAAATGAGTGAGTTTGGGTGAAGAACCTCTTTGAGTGCTTCTCACATCCATGAAGGTTCACTGCAGCTCTGCTAACTGAGACCTCATCCCAGACCAGTGCAGGAGGCTGGTTGACATGTTGTTCCAGAGATGATCTGACTTCTCTTCATGTTGCCGCTCAGAGGTCAGATTGGTGCCGTGGTGCTGCTCCAACAAGGTTCCACTGGACCTGGAGCCGGTGCTTCAGATGGAAAAACCTAAGGAAGTGACTCCGTGTCAGAAACAGGTTTCAAACCAGAACTGGATGTTCCAACAGAACCAATTCTGTGTCGGTTCTGTTTAACACAGAGCTGGAGTCCAGATTTATGCAAAGGAGAGACCAGCTTAATGATTCACAGAAGCATGTTGTAGAGGTTCAGCTGGATGCAGCAGACACTTTCCAGCATCTTCAGCTGGAGCTTTCAGGTCTCTGATTCCTAAAATCCATCATAATCACGGTCAGAACCAAAGCAGCAGGCCAGAGCTGCAGATCTCTGGTCTTTCTGCAGAACCTGGTCCACACTGAGCTCCCAGCTGCAGCGTCTCAGAAGCTTCATGCTCTCAGACCGTCCTATCTGCTCTCTGATTATTTACACCAGCATCTCTGCTACAGGTTCCTCAATCAGTGTTCTCCACATGTTCTGACGTCACTTTGTTTGGCCTGAAGATGTGATAGCAACCTGCTGACGACTGACTCAACCAAGCTCAGCAGGAGCCTGAAGGCCGCAGCCAATTAGAGGCCAGCTTGCTTTAGTTTTACCCTGGAGATATGAAGAACAGTCGGTGATAAACTCCAGCATGTTCCCACTGGAACAAGGTCTGAAGTTTATCAGGAAACAGGGCTGCCTGATAAGGTTTCACCACATCAAACGTTCTCCTCTGGTCTCCAAGTTCAAAATTTATCTCAAGTCTTTATTTCTTCAAATGTTTTTAAGGAAGCTACAGAAACATCAGTTTGAAAGCTCTGAGCCTCCCAACGTCTCCTCCCCCCCATTTCTCTTTAGAAGGACCAGCTCAGACAATCCAAACTTTGTTCTTGTTTCTACCATACAGAGATCAAATATCCATCCAGGTTCTGCTGATCCTAAGAAAGAACATGGTTCCTGGTTCTGCTTCAGGAGCTGAGCTTTCTCGGTCGGAGCAGATGTTCATCTCTGCAGGGTTCAGCCCGAGGAGACTTCATGTTGTCGTTTACATGCTGCTGGTTTTCTCCTGTTAATGAGCTGCTCTTGGTTCCAGGCTCCTGCTGCCGCCGGACTTCACCGTCTTCACCTACAGTCCGAACGGATCCCTGATCACATCCAGACCACCTGTGCAGGTAACCCACTCTTCATCATGTGACCACACAGGGTGCCCACCTGGAGCCAGGTGAGGCTGTTAAAACAGGTGAAGATCTTTCTGGGATAAATCTGAGTTAGGGTTGGTCCAAACCACGATTTTAGTGCAGAAACCATCAGAACGTGTCGACCACCTGCTGAAGCAGAGTGGCTGTGATGTCATCTTTAGGCGACATTCTGCACGTTGTTCTATGCTCTGTGTTTTAGGTTGAAACTCTCAGTTGGACTTTGACCCGTCTCTGCTGAGCTCAGTTTCATCAGGCGAAGATAACCGGAGGGAGAACAGGAGCTAACGATCTCATTTATTACAGGAATAATGTCTGATATTAACATTAGTTTGATCGGAAACTTTTACATGAGGCAAAAACTGCAGGAACCTTTCAGGGTGTGAATACTTTCCATCAGCTCTGTGTCCGTTCAAGTCCAGATTGTGGTTCTGAAAGGTCTCCATGTTGCTCAGGTCTAGTTTTAGTGAGGCCGACAGGAAGTTGACATGTTTGCTTCTTCAAACCCAAACGGCCTGGTCCGTTCCATACCGGACCCATTTTCCCAAATTCCTCCAGAACCCAGTCAGTGAAGACCTGAAGCCACTTGTAAGAAACAGCTAAAGCCATTTGTTTTACTGGAACCAGATTTTCCCAGAGCCTGAGGCATGCTGGGAGTTCCCTCAGTTCTGGTGTCTTGAATCGGTTTCCTGTCTGCTGACCCGCTGCGCTCCCTGAGTTCTGCTCGGAGTTCACTGCAGAGGAGGGACGCCCCAACGTTTTAACTCACATGAAGAATGAATGCACTCAGCTTTGAACTGGATCCTCTCAGACAACTTTCACTCTTTCAAATGACCCGGGCCGGATCAGAATTCTGATTCTTATTATTAATCTGGTTCTGTTATAGCTTTCTACACGTGGATGTCAGCATCTATCACTTAAATCTACAAACATGATGCAAAGGCCTCTGATGCAGGGGGACTGCCATCCGGATCAGGATTTACTACCCCAGGAATTGGGCCAGATCTGGATCAGGACCTGGTTCAGGTTTGAGATAGGATCATTATACACATCAGAATCTAAATGAGTATAACTAGGATCTAAATCTGGATCTGGATCAGGAGGGGAATCTGAATCCTGATCTGGAATATCATTCTGATCAGAATTAGTTCTGGTTTACGTGTTCCGCATGTCTTCTCCAAACACAGGTTCAGAACCACAGGGACCCAAATCCAGAACGCACATTCAGGATGGCTTATGAAGCGTTGATGGATCTTCAAGGGATGAAAACTGCTGTGAAGCTGAAGGAGGTTTAATTGTTGATGAAGCAGCTTCTGGTCCAATGTGATGATGAGCTGCAGCTGACAGGAAACAGATCATGTGTCACTTCCTGGAAGCTGGAAGTCTGAAGACCTGCAGAGATATCTCCAACTCTGAGCAGCAGGCCTGTTTCTCTCTGCATGTCCTTCAGCTCTGGAGCTCAAGAAGCTCTAAAGACGAAACAGTTTGTCAGAGGAGCTGGACACAGACTGGACCCAGTCAGGGGCCAAAGGTCTTCAGCTGCAGGGCCCTCTTTGGCCCCCGGCCCGCTCTTTAGCCATCACGGGTTGAGGAGCAGGAACATAAAAGCTGATAAAGAGGAAGTGAAAGATGTGGGTGGAATGCGATGTTAAAGTTTCTCACACACACACACACACACACACAGATAGAGGAAGTGCTTCGTGGTCTCCTGTGGGACTCGTACAGGAAGCTGGACCAGCGCCGTCAGCTCCAGTTTTCCTCTCTAGAACATCTCCCTAGCTCCCCCTGCTGGAATGACCTGGTATCACCTCTCTGTGTTACAGGACCACTGTCACTATCAGGGCTTCGTTCAGAACATGGAGGGTTCTGCTGTGGCTATGAGCATCTGCAGCGGCCTCAGGTACCACAGACCCAAACCGTGCATGGCTTTAGTCAGCCACAGAGCCAACATGGCTGCCTTTCACTCATTAATAAGGCACAAACACATTTTCAGCAGATATGGAGGGTTTTACCAGAACCTGTGAACTGAAGCTGGGTCAGAACAGTTTTCAGCTTCAGTTTTCTCAACTGTTTATTTCCCTCCACTAATGGCTTCGGTGTTTCTGTGATTCCTCAGTAATTCTCACCCACTGTGGGCGTCAGGGAGGTCCTCTTTTTCTCTGTGGGAATATTCAGGTCACAGAACCGAGCCTGGGCTTGTTAAATGATGAAATGTGCAATGATGCAGACATGTTTTGACTTCCTGTAAAGCAGTTTTCAGTCATTAAGCACGGTTTGGGAGTTTGTCCCTCAGATTTGTCTGCCAGGAGTGTTTTTATTTGTCTCATTTACCTCATAACACTTTTCACTTAAATACTTTGATGTTTTGTTGTCTTCTTCTTTCTCAGAGGAGTGTTGCATCTGACCCACGACAGCTACGGGATCGAGCCACTAGACTCCGCCCCCAAACAACACCTGCTGTACCGCCTACAGGATGTGACGTCACAGCCCAGAGGCTGTGGAACCCCTCACTATGAGCATGAGCACAGCAATGCTACGGAGCATGCTCAGTACGAACCACAGGAGGTCCACCACAGACAGCACAGCAGGGTGAGTTCTGGTGCACAGATGCAGGTCCACGCATGGTGAGGGTTTGAATCCAATCCTTCCCTCTGACTGAAAGTCAGACAGTAATACAACCACATTCAGAACCAGTACAAATTTTTAATGAGCACGAGACACGACGCTAAAAAAATGTAAAGAAACAGAAATTTACCAGAAAGAGACAAGAAGAGAGAGTAGGGGACCAAAAAGATGATATAAACCAAGCTAAAATACACAAGATGACCAAAAACAACATAACTTGTCTCAGAAAGAGAAAATGACCTGGATCCATCCTGGGTTCGGTTCCCAACCTTGAGATCTATGCCGCACATCTTTCCCCTTCTACCTGAACGTTTCCTGTCTGATTACTGACAATAAAGGCCAAGGGCGCCACGAAATTTCCGTTTATTGTTTAAGAACATTTTAAGTGCATCAGTGCACTTGGCACCAGGACACCCTAGGCAGGAGGTTAATGATCGACTTTGTTGTCGTATCATCAGACCTTCGGCCGCATGTTTTGGACACTTGGGTGAAGAGAGGGGCTGAGCTGTCCACTGATCACCACCTGGTGGTGAGTTGGATCCGCTAGAAGAGGAGAAAGCCGGACAGACTTGGCAGGCCCAAGCGCATAGTGAGAGTGTGCTGGGAACGCCTGGCGGAGCCCTCGGCCAGGGATGTATTCAACTCCCACCTCCGGGAGAGCTTTGACCAGATTCCGGGGGATGTTGGAGACATAGAGTCCGAGTGGACCATGTTCTCCGCATCTATTGTCGATGCTGCTGCCCGTAGTTGTGGCCGTAAGGTCTGTGGTGCCTGTCACGGCGGCAATCCCAGAACCCGGTGGTGGACACCGGCAGTAAGGGATGCTGTCAAGCTGAAGAAGGAGTCCTATCGGCTGTGGTTGGCTTGTGGGACTCCTGAGGCGGCTGACGGGTACCGTGAGGCCAAGCGTGCCGCGGCCCGGGCTGTGGCAGAGGCAAAAACCCGGGCCTGGGAGGAGTTCGGGGAGGCCATGGAGAAGGACTACCGGTCGGCGTCGAAGCGATTCTGGCAAACCGTCCGGCGCCTCAGGAGGGGGAAGCAGTGCTTCACCAACACTGTTTATAGTGTGGGTGGGAGGCTGCTGACCTTGACTTGGGACATTATCGGGCGCTGGAAGGAGTACTTCGAGGATCTCCTCAACCCTGCCATCACGCATTCCCTGGTGGAAACAGAGGCTGGGGACTCGGGGTTAGACTCTTTCATCACCCAGGCTGAAGTCACCGAGGTGGTTAAAAAGCTCCGCGGTGGCAAGGCTTCGGGGGTGGATAAGATCGGCCCTAAGTACCTCAAATCTCTGGATCCTCTTCAACATTGCGTGGCGGCCGGGACAGTGCCTCTGGACTGGCAGACTGGGGTGGTGGTCCCCCTTCATAAGAAGGGTGACCGGGGGGTGTGTTCCAACTACAGGGGGATCACACTCCTCAGCCCCCCGGGTAAGGCCTACGCCAGGGTATTGGAGAGGAGAGTCCGGCCGATACTCGAACCTCGGCTTCAGGAGGGGGGGCCGTGTGGTTTTCGTCCCAGCTGTGGAACACTGGATCAGCTCTACACCCTCTATAGGGTACTTGAGGGTTCATGGGAGTTTGCCCAACTGGTCTACATGTGTTTTGTGGACCTGGAGAAAGCATTCGACTGTGTCCCTCGTGATGCCTTGTGGAGGGTGCTCCAGGAGTATGGAATCGGGGGCCCTAGGGGCTATCTGGTCCCTGTACAAGCGGAGCAGGAGTTTGGTTCGCATTGCCGGCACTAAGTCGGGCTGCTCTTTGTCACATTTCTAGACGCAGCCAAGGGCCGGAGGGGGTCTGGTTTGGCAACCAGAGGATTTCGTCTCTTCTTTTTGCAGATGACGTGGTCCTGCTGGCCCCCTCTAGCCAAGACCTACAGCATGCGCTGGGGCGGTTCGCAGCTGAGTGTGAAGCGGCTGGGATGAAGATCAGCTCCTCCAAGTGCGAGGCCATGGTACTCAACCGGAAAAGGGTGGCTTGTCCTCTTCAGGTTGGAGGGGAGTTCCTGCCTCAAGTGGAGGAGTTCAAGTATCTCGGGGTCTTGTTCACGAGTGAGGGGAGAATGGAGCGGGAGATCGACAGACGGATCGGTGTGGCTGCTGCAGTAATGGGGGCGCTGTGCCGGTCCGTTGTGGTGAAGAGAGAGCTGAGCCGAAAAGCGAAGCTCTCGTTTTACCGGTCGGTCTACGTTCCTACCCTCACCTATGGCCATGAACTTTGGGTCATGACCGAAAGAACGAGATCCCGGATACAAGCGGCTGAAATGAGCTTCCTCCGTAGGGTGGCCGGGCACTCCCTTAGAGATAGGGTGAGGAGCTCGATCATCCGGGAGGGGCTCGGAGTAGAGCCGCTGCTCCTCCACATCGAGAGGAGCCAGTTGAGGTGGCTCGGGCATCTATACCGGATGCCTCCTGGACGCCTTCCTCGGGAGGTGTTCCAGGCACGTCCCACCGGGAGGAGGCCCAGGGGACGGCCCAGGACACGCTGGAGGGACTATGTCTCTCGGCTGGCCTGGGAAGGCCTTGGGCTCCCCCCCGGAGGAGCTGTAGGAGTTGTCTAGGGAGAGCGACGTCTGGGCCTCTCTACTGGGTCTGCTGCCCCCGCGTCCCGGTCCGGGATAAAGCTGAAGACGACGAGAACATTTTAAGGACGGGTCTTAATGTCTGAAACCAGCTACTTTAAAATTGTTCCTTAAAGATGTGGAGAAAACTATTTTTAAGAACATCATTGCAACCAAAAAGATTAAAAATGATCTCAAAGGGGTCAAGAAAAGATCTACAGATAACCAGACCAGACGCACCGATCAAACGTCCAGCAGGAAACACAAAGGAAGATTTTAGAAAGATGCAAAGTATTCCCAGATAAACACACAGGGACCTGGGGGATGGTTTCTTGGTTCAGAACGTGGTTTCAGCTCATGTTCATTGATAAAACTAGCAAAATATGTCTCAGCTGTGAGACTGTGAAAACACACACACACACCTTGATCAACCCTCAGGTGTAAATCAGTAACCTGGCTGTTCGTTTTCCAGATAAAGAGAGCAGTTCTCCATAAGACTCACTATGTGGAGCTGCTGCTGGTGGTCGACAATGACAGAGTGAGACACACACACACACACACACACACACACACACACACACAGCCCCGCATTCCTCATAGCCTCTGTGCTGATTGAAGCTCTCTTCTTCTGCAGTATAAACACATGAACGCAAACGAGACGGCGGTCAGGGAGGAGATGGTTCACCTGGCTAACTTAATAGACACTGTAAGTGCAGACACACACACACACACACACACACTTTAAACAGCATCACTCTGACGTTACCAATCATCTGGGTTCAGGAGGAACCTGGTCTTTACCCTGAGCAGAAGATTTCCTCGTGGAGCCGCTGCCCAGGCAGCAGAGAGATGGAGCTAACAATATGCTTCAAACTTTGTATCATTCAAACGTGAAGTTGGATTGTTAGAACATAAGACAAGTTCGCCTTATAACTGATGCAGATAAGAGGTTCAGGAAATGTCTCGCCTGCAGGAACTGGTTCAGTTCTGGTTCCTGCTTGGATTGAGCCATGGATATGTTCTGCTGTTATTCAGCATCGTACTAATCACAGATACACGGAGAGGGAGCTTAAAACACATGGTTCTGTACAGGAGGAGGAATGAGTCGGATTCGATTGAGGTGGTCTGAACTAGGAGGGGCTCGGTTGTCTCCATGGATACAAACTGGACCACCTGAACTGCACTCAGGAGGGTTGTGTTGTCACCCAGAGTACTGTGAGACATTTACTGACATATCTGGACCCAAAGACAGTTGACCCAAACTAATTAGCGTCATCTTGACTCCTTTGTATTTACAGACATTATTTACATCATGTATATTTTTGGACCCGGTGGAAAACGACCACACCGCTGACTGCATCACCATCACTGTCACATCACCAAACAGATACCACATGACCCCCCGTCCAGAAACACTAACAACAACTGAGGATGGAAATGAGCATTGGTTGTTAATCGACCCAGTTTTACTTATCGGACCGATACCGATGTTAATTCTGCGTCCATAATAAATATTATAAGGTCCTGTTTTTGTCTCTTTTTTCGATGCATGCGAGCAGATCTACATGCAGCTGAATATTCGGGTCGTCCTGGTCGGTCTGGAGATTTGGACCAGGCAGAACCTAATCAGCACAGAGGGAGGAGCCGGGGAGGTGCTGAGCCGTTTCACTCAGTGGAGGGAGAAGGACCTGGTTCCTCGGCGCCGACACGACTCGGCTCAGCTCATCCTGTGAGTCTGACTGTGAAACTGCTGCTGGTGATGTTGGTGGTGATGAAGATGGAGAGGATGTTGGTGGTGATGAAGATGGAGAGGATGTTGGTGGTGATGAAGATGGAGAGGATGTTGGTGGTGATGAAGATGGAGAGGATGTTGGTGGTGATGAAGATGGAGAGGATGTTGGTGGTGATGAAGATGGAGAGGATGTTGGTGGTGATGAAGATGGAGAGGATGTTGGTGGTGACGAAGATGGAGAGAATGTTGGTGGTGACGAAGATGGAGAGGATGTTGGTGGTGATGAAGATGGAGAGAATGTTGGTGGTGACGAAGATGGAGAGGATGTTGGTGGTGATGAAGATGGAGAGGATGTTGGTGGTGACGAAGATGGAGAGGATGTTGGTGGTGATGAAGATGGAGAGGATGTTGGTGGTGACGAAGATGGAGAGGATGTTGGTGGTGATGAAGATGGAGAGGATGTTGGTGGTGACGAAGATGGAGAGGATGTTGGTGGTGACGAAGATGGAGAGAATGTTGGTGGTGACGAAGATGGAGAGAATGTTGGTGGTGACGAAGATGGAGAGGATGTTGGTGGTGACGAAGGTGGTGACGAAGATGGAGAGGATGTTGGTGGTGATGAAGATGGAGAGAATGTTGGTGGTGACGAAGATGGAGAGGATGTTGGTGGTGATGAAGATGGAGAGAATGTTGGTGGTGACGAAGATGGAGAGGATGTTGGTGGTGACGAAGATGGAGAGAATGTTGGTGGTGACGAAGATGGAGAGGATGTTGGTGGTGATGAAGATGGAGAGAATGTTGGTGGTGACGAAGATGGAGAGAATGTTGGTGGTGACGAAGATGGAGAGAATGTTGGTGGTGATGAAGATGGAGAGGATGTTGGTGGTGACGAAGATGGAGAGGATGTTGGTGGTGATGAAGATCGAGAGAATGTTGGTGGTGACGAAGATGGAGAGGATTTGGTGGTGATGAAGATGGAGAGAATGTTGGTGGCGACGAAGATGGAGAGGATGTTGGTGGTGACGAAGATGGAGAGGATGTTGGTGGTGATGAAGATGGAGAGGATGTTGGTGGTGATGAAGATGGAGAGAATGTTGGTTGTGATGAAGATGGAGAGGATGTTGGTGGTGACGAAGATGGAGAGAATGTTGGTGGTGACGAAGATGGAGAGAATGTTGGTGGTGACGAAGATGGAGAGGATGTTGGTGGTGACGAAGATGGAGAGGATGTTGGTGGTGATGAAGATGGAGAGGATGTTGGTGGTGATGAAGATGGAGAGGATGTTGGTGGTGACGAAGATGGAGAGGATGTTGGTGGTGACGAAGATGGAGAGGATGTTGGTGGTGACGAAGATGGAGAGGATGTTGGTGGTGACGAAGATGGAGAGAATGTTGGTGGTGACGAAGATGGAGAGAATGTTGGTGGCGACGAAGATGGAGAGGATGTTGGTGGCGACGAAGATGGAGAGGATGTTGGTGGTGACGAAGATGGAGAGGATGTTGGTGGTGACGAAGATGGAGAGGATGTTGGTGGTGACGAAGATGGAGAGAATGTTGGTGGTGACGAAGATGGAGAGAATGTTGGTGACGAAGATGGAGAGGATGTTGGTGGTGACGAAGATGGAGAGAATGTTGGTGACGAAGATGGAGAGGATGTTGGTGGTGACGAAGATGGAGAGAATGTTGGTGGTGACGAAGATGGAGAGAATGTTGGTGGTGACGAAGATGGAGAGAATGTTGGTGACGAAGATGGAGAGAATGTTGGTGGTGACGAAGATGGAGAGAATGTTGGTGGTGACGAAGATGGAGAGAATGTTGGTGGTGACGAAGATGGAGAGGATGTTGGTGGTGATGAAGATGGAGAGAATGTTGGTGGCGACGAAGATGGAGAGGATGTTGGTGGTGACGAAGATGGAGAGAATGTTGGTGGTGACGAAGATGGAGAGAATGTTGGTGACGAAGATGGAGAGGATGTTGGTGGTGATGAAGATGGAGAGAATGTTGGTGGTGACGAAGATGGAGAGAATGTTGGTGACGAAGATGGAGAGGATGTTGGTGGTGACGAAGATGGAGAGAATGTTGGTGGTGACGAAGGTGGTGATGAAGATGGAGAGGATGTTGGTGGTGATGAAGATGGAGAGGATGTTGGTGGTGATCAGGGTCTTGTTGATGATGCAGAATGAAGAGCTTTGGAGTAACAGCAGGAATGGCGTTCGTCTCCACCGTCTGCTCCAGAAGTCATGGAGGAGGAATCAACGCGGTAACGCTGCTCACATAGAGAGAAGGACTGAAACAGTTTCTACCTGATTTTACTGAACCCAACCTCACCTGTGTACATTCTCCCTGCTCTCTTCTCAGTTCCTCAACAACAATGTTCCCGCGTTCGCCTCCATCGTGGCCCATGAACTCGGACACAACCTCGGGATGAACCACGACGACGGACGCTCCTGCACCTGCCCCGTCTCCGCCTGCATCATGCACTCTGGAGCCACGTACGACGCTCATTCAGCGCTGTCAAAACTCCCAGCACGGTCCTTATTCCTCCCTGTCATCCAGACCTTCCTGTAACCTCTCGAAGTGGTCTGGAGAAACAGTTCTCTGGACTTTCTGAAGGTCGGTCAGGGACTGTTTCTGGACTTGGACTGTTTCTTCTCTCAGTCTCAGTCTAGACCCTTAAGTATTATTAGTAAACCCACTTAGGAGGATACCAGAAAGTCTGGAATGGAGAAGAAATGAAAGCTGGATTGGGCCGTTGAGACAGAACCATCCCAAAACGTTCATGTTCAGCCTGTTTATTGCTCTCATGTTTGTTTCTGCAGAGGATCCAAAAACTTCAGCAGCTGCAGCGCCGATGACTTTGAGAAGATGATCCTGTCGACAGGAGGGACGTGTCTCCTGAACGTCCCTCGGCCCGATGATGCCTACAGCGCCCCCTTCTGTGGAAACAGGCTGGTGGACGTCGGAGAGGAGTGTGACTGTGGATCAGAGAAGGTTTGAAGCTTTGTTCCTGTTGGGTGACGAAACATAAACTTCTGTGTGTTCGTCTCCTGATTACAGCAGCTCAGGTTATCATGTCTGTTAAAGGATGTTTTAATTTAGAAAGAAATTGGCCCAGTTTGTGGAATACGCCCCCTAGTGTTCGTTTCTGCTTAGGGCTAACAGAAACATCTATGATTGGATGGAGAACCTGGACGTGGAGATAAAACTGCGGTCATGAGAGGAGTTGAATCCAAAAGTTCTGAATATTTCACTGGGTCAGAACCATCATCTCACTCTAAGCTGATCATTCTGTGGGAAAAGAGATCAAAATGATAGCTGGGTCAGGAGTCCAACTTCATGTGACCCGTTTAAACTTTGAATGATGGTTCTGCTGTCTTCAGCTGAGAACCTAAAGTTCGGTCCAGAAAAACTGAGCCAGGGTGTTTGTGTCCAGGAGTGTGAGGAGGACCTCTGCTGTGAATATCAGACCTGCAAACTGAAGGCTGGAGCTCAGTGTGCGTATGGAGAGTGCTGCTCCAACTGTCAGGTAACCACAGCCAACCCTTGGGAGAACTGGGTTCTGGAACAAACTGCAGAACCAAAGCGAGTCTGGGTGTCTCTGTGTTCAGTTCCTGCCAGGGGGAACGGTGTGTCGCTCCGGGAAAGACGAGTGTGATCTACCAGAGTACTGCAACGGCTCCACCTCCTTCTGTCAGAGCGACGTCTTCGTCCAGGTGAGACCCGAATTCCCTGCAGGCAGGCCCGGGTTCCTCAGGGGGGCGCCCCACTCTGACTTGGTGTGTGTGTTTCAGAATGGGCATCCTTGCAGGAACCAGCAGGCCTACTGTTACAACGGAAGGTGTCAGCACCATGATGGACAGTGCCAAGCCCTGTTCGGAGCCAGTAGGTTCCTCCTTTCTACTTTTATGCTCACAGCCTGACCCATTCAGGATGTTCTGAAACCATTTGATTCTTCCTCGTCTGCAGAGGCCACGGCTGCTCCTGAGATCTGCTTCAAAGACGTGAACAGCAAAGGAGACCGCTTCGGGAACTGTGGGTACCAACACAACGGCTACAAGAAGTGTGAGAGCAGGTACCCCGCCCCACACACACACACACACACACACACACACACCTTTAAAGGCGGACCGTCGGGCTGATTTTGAGCAGTCTGTCCCAAGCAGCCCCCCGGTCACATGACTCTGTCTCCATAGAAACGCTCTCTGCGGGAAACTGCAGTGCTTGAACGTTGAGGAGGGGACTGTTTTCGGCATCCAGCCGTCGATCATCACCACTCCGATTCACGGAGCCAAGTGTTTTGGAGTCGACTTCATGCTGGGCTCAGACGTTCCTGACCCGGGAATGGTGAATGAAGGAACCAAGTGTGGAGACAATAAGGTGAGTGGGAGGACAAGGACAAGGGGGAGGCCAGGGGGAGGTTACCAGAAGAACTGATGAAGCCTTTTTCTTCTTCTGTGGTCTGCAGGTGTGCATGAACTTTGAGTGTCGCAACGCGGACGTCCTGAACTATGACTGTGATGTGGAGAATAAGTGCCACAAACATGGGGTAAGACACATGGATGGTGCTGGCCTGTGAGACGAGGCGGGACCACGGTCTGACCCGAGTGTATCTGTGTCCCTCTCAGGTGTGTAACAGTAACAGGAAGTGTCACTGCGATTACGGCTGGGCTCCCCCTTTCTGTGAGCTCTCAGGTTACGGAGGCAGTGAGGACAGCGGACCCACTTGGAACGGTACTTTGACTGCCGTGCAGCTGAGCAACAGTATCCCTGCTCCATACTGACTGTCTGTTGTCCACAGATAAGGACACGTCTCTCAGGGACGGCCTTCTCGTCTTCTTCTTCCTCGTTCTTCCTCTGCTTGCTCTGGGAGCGTTTGTTTTCCTGCGCCGAAATGAGCTGCTGCGACGACTCGGACTGAGCCGCAGGAAGAGGTCACAAGGATACCAGTAAGTAAGAACCCACTGCGACACGCCGACACGAACATGTTGACCTCATCTCTCCCTGGCAGATGGTTGCAACATATGGCAACCAGTGACTCAGCATTTTCTGAGACCTAAATCACCACAGCAATAAGTAACTCAGTAATTTGTAGTCACAAAGGATGTGAAATGTAACTCAAACTACAAGATTCCTCAATGAATCGTTGTAGATGCTGGTGGCTGGAGGCAGGAAGGACCTCCTGTAGAGGACAGTGTAACAGCAGATCTGAAGAAGCCTCTGACCGAAGACACTGTTGAATCCATAGTCTGATGAAGAGTATGCTCAGTGCTTGATCATCTCTTCTGTTCACTGAACCTTTCTCCTATTCGTCTTTAGGGCTGATGGAGCAGCTTCGACCAATCCCAGTAGAGCACCTCCTCCCAGAGCCCAGCCCCCAGCTGTTAGTCGCGGCAACGCAAACGGCATCGTCAGAGACGGGGTGAGTTTGGTAAACTGTTGCTTCTTCTTTTTCATACACAGAAAAATTAATAATTAATGTGATAAACATGCCTGTGATGCTGCTGATCAGATAGGTGATGATGGTGATGATTTATTTATAATGAAATAATCAGCTGATCAGTAAAACTGCAGAGCTTTAATCATCTACTAACATAAATCCACCTTTAGTTATTCAATTGACTCATCACTAAACTAAACCAGCTGCACATCCATTTAAAACACTGGTTGATTGGCTGATCAAGTCCATGGATGTCAGTAGGTGTGTGTGTGTGTGTGTGTGTGTGTGTGTGTGTGTGTGTGTGTGTTTTGTGCTACTGACAGTGAATAAGTTGCTTTCACTAAAGCTCATTTAAATCAACTAACAGCTTGTATTTTCTCCACATGTGAAGCATCAGGCTCAGCTGCTGCCACCACAGGAGGTAAAATACTCTGACTCACTACTACAGTAATACTTCTACAGTAATGCTACTACAACAGTACTGCTACAGTAACAACCGTCATGATGCTGGTTGTCCTTTCTGTGCTTCTGACATTTTGACTCGACTGTTTTGCTGAATGAAGACGAGTTGAGTTTGACTGAAGGTGAAGGTCTCTGAAGCTGAACACAAGGACAGGATCTTTGAATGGGACTGTTGGACAATTGTTCTGGGTGTTTTCAGCCAAATGCAATATAACACAAAATAAAATTATGCCTTTTTATATAGTTTTTATTTTATTCATTCCAAAAGACCAAAAGAAATGCAAAATGTTCAAAACAATAATAAAAATAACAGTAATCTGGAAAAATTTAATAAAGTAAAATAAAATAGGAGAACAGATAAAAGCCATTAATAAAATAGAATTCAGCAGGATTAAATAAATTAAATATTATTTAATAGTAAATTAAATAATACTCACATAAACACAAGTAAAAGAGGAACTAAGAACAAAACATTTTAACAATGTTATTTAAGTTTTGTCTTTAAATGTATACATTTAATTTTGTGTATTTACTTCAGTGGAAACGTCTATTATGTTTTTATGGGCTTTGCTTAGTTTTTATCTACCTTATTTTAGAGCCAACCACTGTTGAAATAAATGACCATATTTGTTCAGTTGTACTGAAACAGATTTATATGGAGCAGGTTCATTTTTTATTCCTTGTGTTTTCAGGTGGTGGAGACCAACAGGACTGCTCCGTCCTTCGCTGCAAAGCCTCCTCCTCCTCCTCCTCTGTAAGAACATCTACCAGGCCTGTAGATCATGAGACACTGTTTACTGATGAAGTCTAGAAACCTGAGGAATATTCTGTAGCTTCAGAAAAAGATGGCGTCTTTCATGTTTTTGTCTTTTTCAGAAAACCGAAACCTTCTGCTGCATCTCAGCCTCTGGTGCCTCAAAGACCCGCCCCTGCTCCTCCTGTTTAACCAATCAAGGGACTTCCTCTTTACACCCACCCTGTTCCTCTTCTCCTCGGCCTCTTCCTCCTGAACATCAGTCCGCTCTCTCAGCGCTGGTTCCTTAGAAACATCCAGGGAAGGATCTGTGAGCAGAGATGGTGACCAGCCGACCTGGAGGTGTGTGGGTCAGTCCTGAACTGGACTGGACCAAGAGGTTGGACGGGTGGTGGGGGGGTTCGGTGGCGGGGGGAACTGGACCAAGAGGAGGAGGGGGGGGGGGGGACTGAACTGAAGCAGCTGCTCTTTTTCATTTGTCCTCCCCTCTCCCCTCTGTCAGGTGATTTTCGGGTTTGAAACCCCAAACCAGCCAATCAGAGGGGCGGGGAAAGCCATTTAACATTTAAAAACCCAGTAAACCCCAAAAGTGGATGCATGAGCAGTTCATGTTCCTGCAGTGGAAATAACCTCCTAAAATATCAGCGTAAGACTTTATTGGCTGCTTAAAAAGCGCCCCCTACCGGGAAAGATGACGTCCTTTTTTGGAAAATTTCATTCATTTACACGCGTTCTTTCGATCGACTAGTAAAAGGAAATTTTACTTTTCCCAAATTTCTACGGAGAAATTTACCATGCTTCCAGTATACCCAGTTAGATGTTGCATAAATAAATCCCAGCAGGAAACACTGGACTACAGGCAGAGTTGTCAGGTTTCTGGTCACTTTTTTTTGCTTTTTTTCCCCTAAAAAATCCCAAGAAAATACCATATTCCTTCAAAAATTTATTTTAAAGACCCGTTTAATAATTCAGAAGCCAGGACTTTGTTGAAATTTGCCTCACTTCAAAAAAATTGAAATTTTATAGTTTTATTTTATTTTTAAATCTAAAACACCCAAAGGGACTTTGAGTATTAAACCTTTTTTTCCTTTTTGAACCCCATGGGGTTTACACTGGCAGCAGTGTCTAAAAAGACGTGAAAAACCCAAATTTTCCCAAAAAAAAGCATTTTAAATATTGTTTAAGTATTACTCAGAATTAATAATCTATTAACCCTACTAATAATCTCTCAAGTCTTCATGGTGGACATTAGTGTTAGCACGCTAACATTAGCATCTTTGGAAAAAGCGGGCCGTGCATTAGCCCCTTAATGAGGGAGGTTTAAAAAACCACTTTTTCAGTGTGTGTTTGATATTTTTAAAAAAACAATACTAATAATCTTTTTAATTTAAAACAAAAAATTTTTAAAAAATTCTTATCGGGAATTTTCTGTGGACTTAACAGTAACATGCTAACTTTAGCACTAGCATCTTCTACTTAGGCAGCAGTGCATTAAGACTTTATGTCATATGTTTTAAATAAAATTTAAAACTTTTTGTCCTATCTCTTAAATTTGTCTGAAAATCTCAATACTTGGTTGAGGAATTGACTATGAAGTGATAGCATGCTAACATTAGCACTGATGTTTTTTGTTCCTTAAGCATTAATGCTGGAACATTAGCATTAGCAAGCTCCACTGAAACTGCAGCGCATTACAGTCGACAGCAACAGTCATTAATACTTTTTCAGTAAGTGTGTTAAGAAATGTCCACAAATTTCCAAGGCTTTTGTTGGTGAGTGGATGTTAGCATCAATAAGCTGATGTTGACTTTTGACCTGAAGCTGGACCACAGCCAGGGACAACGAAGACAAATACATTTCAGCATTAGTTGTTGTAGTCAATCATACTGAGCTCTGGTCTAAAAATCACCCTAATTATCTGTGCATGTTAGCTTTAGCATTCAGACGCTAGCATTAGCAAGCTCCAGTCGGATGGCAATTCATTATTGTGCTTTATGGTGTATTTTCAGAGATAACACATAACCCAGTGTACTAATGAGCAGGTAAAATATTACAGTTTTAAACGTTACTTAAGCTGAAAATTAAACCCTTTGGGTTTAAAAAACCAGTCATCACACGGAGGTGAAAGAAGGGAGGGAAAAAAATAAAAGCCCTTGTTGAAGAAAGCAGGAGTTAGTTGGAGCTAGAAGGCTGAATATGTTGCCCATTAGGATGGTTGTTTAGTTCCCAGATGAGTACTGATTTTTTCACATTATGGTAAATGGAAGTGGAAAATACAAACAAAGCTTAAAGTTTTAAGAAAGCAAAGCAAACTTTAGAAATCTTTCTTAGAAACAAGGCTTGTTTCCATCACAAGGTTTGGAGTAAATAATCCAGTTTGTGCTGTATGGTCAGTAGATGGTGCTGTGGGTTGCATTACACAAGGTTCCTTGTTAACATAATCTAGATGTGGGAGATGTTACTGATCACATTTACCTACCTCTCCATGAGGAAAATGAAGGTAACCGGTAACCTCACTGTGATTGGCTGGTTTTTAGTTACAGGGGGTGGAGCTTTCACCTGGTCTCCTTAATCTTTCTGTTTTCAAAAAAAGATGTGGTGTTGTATAGAAATGCACCACTAATCAGCACTGTCATAGGAATGTAATACACCCTCAAAGCCGCTTTGTGGAGGTGCGTTTAATTTACACCACCTGGCACCGCCCGGCTCACTCAGTATTCTCCCTGTATGCAACAACCTCTGAGTGCAGGGCTGCTGTGACTTTAGTCTTACCTGAGTGGTACGTGGTGTCTCTGCTGGGAAAGTGAGCATGTTTTATGCAGTTTCATCACAAAGGAATCCTCTCTGGAACACAACAGATCACTTCGATCGGATGCACTCTAATCAGACTCTCAGCAGATCTCTTTCTAACCAGGGATTTTTACTCCACCAGTAAACCAAAAGTTTTAGCTTCTGATAGCTGGAGAGAAGCACTGCAATGACTGAACCTGGATCTCCACTGTTAGGAGGAGGACATCATATTTTCCCTGCTTTGTTTTTGCACAGAAACCTGAGGACCCCATTGTTAGGGCTAACTTTGTGCCAATTGACTGTTCAATGCCAAAACAAGACATGAGAAGACCTGAAGCATCGGGTCACAGTAAGCTGTTCACTTGAACAGAAAGAACTAAAGCAAATCTCATGCTGAGGCTCAAACCACCTGAATGTACAAACATGGTGCAGGGATCAGAACCTGACATGGGTGAGCTCCAGCGCTGCCCAAACTCATCGTGCTGAACTAAATCTCCTCATGAACACACAGCGCCTCCTCTGCACTAAAATGTAATTTATGAGATCCAGTTAGTCAGGAAGAGTTGTAAATGTAAGATATTCCTCAGACGTTTCTGACTAAACATCAGCTGCAAACATACATCTGAATTTGTTTCTTTTAATGGTACTGTCTTTCTGTAGACTCACACCAGGGGGCGCTGCGCACATTAGGATCCCTGTAAAATACAACCGAAGGTCATTTTAATATGGATAGAATGTCAAGAATATTCCAATTAAAAATAAAACCGAGCAAATATTAAAGAGTTTTTACTGAAAAACGACTGAAGCAGATGAATTTGTACCAGAAAGGCGGGTTACCTGGGTAACAATAATAATAAGTTACATTTGAAATCATATCAAGATTGTTTTTCCATTGTGCTTTAATATGTGCACTTTATCAAGGTTCGTCAGATGTAAAAGTACATTCAGAAGCCTTGCTAATCTTCTGGCAAACAAGTTTAGTTTTTAATAAATGAATAAACAGTTATTTGCAAATGATTTGACATCTTTTTGAGGAGCCGTAGAAACAGAAGTTAAGGTTTATTTAGATGTTTTAAAACTGTTGGTTTGAGTCCAGACATGAGATTTGTTTGATATGAAACCATCAGATCAGGTTGTGGTTAAATTTCACCGTGGATGGACCTCTGAATCTCACCAGGGTTTGAAAGTCACTCTAGGCCCTGAGTTTAGTCTTTCAGGCATAGATTTACAAATCGATAATAAATTATATATATATATATATATATATATATATATATATATATATATATAATTCACATTTTAAAGTGTCAGGAGTAAAATAGTTGCCTAGTGTGGGCCAATCACTTGCTTTCATTCTTCCCTCCACCACTTGTGACATTCAGAGCTTGAACCTGCTCTTTGAAAAAGTGACTGAAAGTATATTAGGAGCTTGCCAGCAGCCTGAGAGATAAAACTCAGGGATAATTGGTCTGAAATGAACTTTAAGCCTCGTCTTTTCTTCCTCAGTGATGGTGAACCTGTGTAAGACGTCTGAGTCGGATGAGGACGGTCTGATGCGGAAACACATAATCTTATTTTTTGTTAAAAAAATAATGATTTCATAGGATGTTTGGTTTCTTTTTTTGGTTTGGTTTGAGATGTGATTCTGTGTCTGTGGTTATCCAGAAAATTTCATATGATTTTTTTGCATTATTAAACTGAAACACATTCTGCCTGACTAATGGTCATAATTTCCCACATTAAATGATCTTGAAGTCTGGCTTCGCACTTATTGGAATGTAAAATGAGGAATCTCATAGGCACATTCAGGTTCAGCTGTATTTCAGCTTAAAACAATCATTTTCTATACCCTTTCTTCCATAGTGGGTCGTGGGGAAGCTGGTGTCTGTCTCCAGCAGTCTACAGGCAGGAGGCGGGGTCCACCCTGGACAGGTCACCAGTCCATTGCAGGGCAACACAGAGACACACAGGACAAACAACCATGCACACACTCATTCACACACCTAAGGGCATGTCTTTAGACTGTGGGAGGAAGCTGGAGCACCCGGTGAGAACCCATGCATGCAGAAAGATTCCCGCCCGGGAGTCGAACCCATGAAATTCATTCAACCTGATTGTGCCCGTGTCGATCCACAGGAATGCTGCTTCGTGTTTGTGGGTGTTTTCCTGAATTTTTAAATCTGAACATGATTCAGATTTCACGTCATCAGCTCTGCTTCAGTTTACAGGACACTGAGGTCCACTTCAGACTCATAAATCTCATGTCGCATTTTTTATTGAACATGAAATAAATGAAAAATGTCTAGATTTGTCTTCTTTTCTAACGGTTACAGTCCCTGTCAGACGTTCCCATCCACTTACCATCCAGGAATGATATTTCTAACAGTTGTTAGGTATTTTGTAATATATTTCAAATGTTTTTTCCAGGTAAATTTTTTTTATTTTTTTAAACTGGGCGCACATGTTTTTGTTGCGAACTTTCTCTGATTGTCAGTGGGGAGAACAAGTATTTGATACAGTGTAGATTTTGCATGTTTTCCCCCTTACAAAGCAGGTAGAAGTCACACACTGCAGCAGGGATTTTGGACCACTTCTCCATGCAGATCTTCTCTCAGATTCTTCAGGTTTCAGGGCTGTCGCTGGGCAATACAGACTTTCAGCCCCCTCCAAAGATTTTTGATGGGTTCAGGCCTGGAGACTGGCTAGGCCAGTCCAGGTCCTTGAGATGCTTCTTGTGGATCCACTCCTTAGTTGCCCTGACGGTGTGCTCAGGGCAAATAAACTACTTGGTTATTTTCCTGTAGTCCATCCCAGCCTTGTGCAGGTCTACTATTTTATCCCTGATGTCCTTACACAGTTCTCTGGTCTTGGCCATTGTGGAGAGGTTGGAGTTTGTTTGTTTGTTTGATTGAGTGTGTGGACCAGGGGCGTGTTTAGGGTCTCAAAACATTGGGGGCTTTAGCCCAAATCCAAAATATTTAGATTTCAATAAGACAATTTGTGGGTAATTTAAAATTAAAATAATATAGGACAGATTGTACCAGTTCTCTGTCTCTGCTGTTTTTAGACTGAATATAAATTATTGTGAATCAAACAAAAAAGGTTTGCAATAATTTTACTTTTTATTTTTGTTAGAAGCTGAATGAAGGACAAGGAGAAACAGAGTTTAGGCCTGATGAAAAAAACATTTTGCTGAAGCAAATAATGACACATTTTGAGTTACTTAGAAAAGAACTTTATCTGAATTTTCGTTGACAAAAGTTTTTCTTAAACTCAGAGATGTTTACTTTGGGCCAGATAAATGTGCTTCTTTTGTCATCTACATAAATAACCTTTTTAAACGTTACATTCATCAAAGTGTTCCACTCCTGAGGCTCCATTGTCTTTATTTCTTATATTTCAAAAAGGGAAACTGGTGTAAAGTTGATTTTCCTAAATCTTAGTCAAATGATAAAATTCTAAAATACATTTATTTTATTATGCTAAGAGCTTTCAAAACATTTTATTAAAATTGTTCCTTCTTTTATGAACCTGTTTTCTTTTACCACCATCTTTTCAGCCCTTCAATCCACTTCTGAAGAAATTTGTCCTGCCAAAAATAATAATTCAATTCAATTCAATTCAGTTTATTTATATAGCGCCAATTCACAACACGTCGTCTCAAGGCACTTCACAAAAGTCAGGTACATACATTCCAATTAATCTTAATCATTGAACAGTGCAGCCAGAGTTAGTTATTTATTCAAATTGGATAAAATAAAAAATAAAAGAAACATTTTTCAACCCAGTCTTTTGTTCTGACTGAGAATGTGAGACATTAGTGCAGTTCTTACTATTAAACACTTTGAGAGGAAACGGTGTTAAGTTGTGGTGTTTAAAATATAGCATAGAGCCTCATCCTGGACCTTATCAGTACTAATATTACAGTTATTAATAACTGTATACATATGGTATGTATGTCTCACCTTCAGTAAAACTGTATCCTTGTTTAATTAGTTTAGTTTATATAATATTTCATGTGTAATCCAGAAAAATAAAATAGTTAACCAACCAATGGTCCACCTGTGATTAATTGCTATGATTTATTTCTTAATTATCCTGCATCTTTAAAGCCAGAGCTGCATGTTTAGAATCAGCACAGAAGATATGAAAGAGAAGAGGGAGGTTTACTTTTGCTCTTTCTACTACGTCTTACTGGAACCAGGAGATATTTTCCTGGTTTATTGAGCAACACTTTTTTCTGTCTACTTGTAGAACTGAACTATAAGACTGGCTGCAGCAATGAGATCAATGTGATGATCTGAAGGACCTTTTAATGTGTTCAGCTATGTTAGGATTAAATGCTTTTATTTTGACTGAAGTAAAGTACCAGATATTTTCTCATCATGATGCAGATCCAGCCCCAAGTTCACAGAGAAGGTTGCTGCTGTTTTCTATCACAGCCAGATCATTTAACTTCACCTGTAGCTCAGGTGAAAGTCCCTCATCATGACCCTGAAGATGCTCATTAGAGTGAACCTCCACCTCATGTCTTGCTGGGTGAATCAGTGATTAGCTGGAACTTACAATTAGCGCATTCCGAGTCAGCATTCAGGTTTTACCGCTATCTTCGTCTGGGTTATACCGCACTGCTTCCACCTGTTCCTGAACACAACCACCAGGCTCCCTCTCTCCGGTTGGCTCCGCGGTTGCTCTGAAATAAGCCCTGTTCGAGGCGCTCAGTGTAACGGAAGCCCAGGTCTAACTACGCGCCTGGTTATATACTTCTGCAAAAGATAAGACAGTTAATATGTGACGGCACACAGGCCTCTCCAGTCTCTCAGTTCTAGAATATGAGGATATGCTTGTTTCACTCTCTACTGCTTCAACTGTGTATTTTAATAATTATTGCATGAATTACACAAAAGGATATTTATTGTAATTTTTATGGATTTAACTGTGAGTAGTTAATGACTGTTGCATGGATTACATGGAAAGATCTCACTCTATTTTGACACCAGGGACCCGGTCCAGTTCACTGAGGGTGGCACAGCAAGACGTAGGTCAAAGGTCAGGCCTTTCTTAGTTTAGTTAAGGCTGCTTTCTGGCATCAGGACCTGCTGGATCTGAAAGGCTTTCCTCCAAATAATTCATTTAAATCTTGTTTTAAAGTTCTAGTTATTAATCAGATAAACCTCTAATCAGCCAAACATATTCTGATGGTTCCAGCATCTTCTGAATTTCCCTTTAAGATGTTCATATTTTATCTGTCGTTTATTATTATTACTGTGTTGATAATTAACCGGTAAATTCTTGATTCTCTGTGTATTTTATGTAATGAGACTCATTAATATGAGTTAAATAACTCTCCTTAATTAACTGCTGCCTCGTGTGAGGCAGGTAATCAGTCTCATTAAATGAAACTCATGAGTCTCATAACTTGAATATCTACCTGAAAGCTAATTTCTCCTTGTCAGAGAGACATGTTAGGGATAACCTTTATTAATATGACTCATAGCTGTTTTTCCCACTTATACCATAATGATATAAAGCATAAGTTCTAATGTTTCCTTTTTGTTAGAATAGGATTAGAATGCTCATAAACATACAGTACAAGGATAAATGGCCCAAGGTTTGTCATGGATGACCTGTGGCTGGGGCACTGGGGTAGATAGTAGAGCAGCCGGTATCTGGTTTGATTAGAAAGCCACGGCACACTTAGATTAAGGATGGACACCCGCTACTACACAACCTGACAGATAGACACCACAATGTTGATACATAGTATACTGATAAACACTGAGGGAGAGCACATCCATTGCATTGGAATACCAGATATAAAAACTGTATGTGACCTTCAGAATCCAAACAGGATGAGTTGTCAAATGTAATTAAACCTGCGTTCTGCCTGATGAGCTGTTAGCTTTTCTCCACTCTAAGGTTCGAGTCGTTTTTCTCCAAACTCGCTGCAGTTTGACATCTGCTGCAGGTTAGGGAGCTATTACTGAAGTATAAAGCCATGTCCTTGTTGGGACCAGCCATGGATGAACATTAACTAGAAAGTCCATTTTGGTATAAGTCCCTTTTGCAATTTTACTACACACTAAGTTGCGCCAAGCTCCACCCGGGAGCAGGAGGGGTCACAGCGGACTTCCTGTGATGTCACTGTTTGAATAAAAACCCCGCTTCCCAACATGACGATCTCTTCCTCGCAGGTCACCAGCCAACCTCAACGGAGGGACAAAAGCGCTGATATCTTCTTGCTGGCAAGCAGACATAACTCTTTAAACTGGATCCAAGAGTGTCACACTGTCGCACGATCGTATGCACAAAGTTAAGTAGGAATGAATTGCTGTTTGTGTATCCAGCATTCATTTACACAAAGGGGTAATTAAGGTACAAGGCTTGACTTTCTTTTCTGAGGTCTACAGAAGCAAACTGTGTTCCAGAGAGTTCCCAGCCGAGACCCTGTCTCTACAACGCAGAGTGGAGCAGTTTTCCCGGTCTGAAGGAAGGACAACTGGACCGCAACACCGTGGCCCCAACAGCAACGTGAAGATTCGGCTGGTGGCTGATAGCCGCACCTGCACTACAGAGGTTAGCGGCAAGCTAACAGCTGGTCACATGTGGATGTTTTCCTCAACTTCGTCACCCCGGACAACTTTCTCTCAGCACGGTTCATGTAAGAGGTGGTGTTTGGGCAGAGAAGTTTAGTTTAGAATGAAATAATCTAAACAAGGTTCATTTCATGACGTTTGATTTTTGTTTGTGTGCTGCTCAGCATGTCCTGACTTGAATTGTTGTTTTTAAAGTTAAGACAGATTTTATTTAAAGGGTGGTTTTAAACACAGAAGATCGGCCATAACACGGCGTACACGGTTATGCATTTCAGCCCTTTCATGAGTCGTATTTTAAAGGTATGTGTTTGATTCAGGTAAGCAATAAGCTTCTTTTGTTAGCTCCAACCGCTAACGGCTAAGAACACGTGGTCGCCCACTTTATGAGCCAGCTACAGTTATTACCTCAGTTAGTTTCAAGACTAACGTAACCTTATTTCCAAACACGAGATAATCCTTGGTTCTCAAACATAAATAACATTGCATGGTAATGTTGCATCACTCTTTGGTCATGGTTTTCAACCATCTTTGATTCACTTGTTTATATTGTACACATAGCCCATTAATGTTCCTTATTCTTTCATTTTGCTTGGTAGTTTAGTTGGGTTGTTTTAGCATAATAAAGACTTTGTTGATTAAAATATGTTTGACTTTCACTTGACTTTTCTTAATAAATTCTTGTATTTTAAGAAATTGTGTGAATTCATTCTGTGTGTGTACAGAGTTTTGCTGTTCAGTAATGCCAGAGCTCGGCTAATCCCTTTAAACTTTGTCCTAAAACCACCGCCTTATTGGACTGGTATTCACAGGACAGTCCTTACCAGAGCGCTATATTATTTAATTAAATATTAAAGTATTAATATTAAATAATATATTCATATTCATAATCCTAACATCCTAAACTGTGGTTAAAATCAATCAGTCAAACAGGGTTTATGTGTAAAGCAATCAAGCAAAGGCCTTTTACACAGAGCTGCAGTAGGGAGTTCTGAGAAACCCGTGGACTTAGCCTGAACATTTGAACAAGCACACCTTAAGGTAGGAACCAAAGTTACCTGCTGCAGCTTTAAGCTAGTTCTGCTGGATAGGCTATGCTAGCGTTTTCACTCTTCGTAACTACTATTTAGTCTTTCCTGCCCCATGATGAAGCACGTTAATTTAGCGCTCTTTGCGGCTCCAGCAGCCAGTCCTTTAGTCTTCTCCCTCTCTGCTCCTCCTTTTAACTGTCTCTTTGCTCCATTTTACAAAGTCTTCTAGGGGCCTGGTGGGCACGCTGGTGTGTTTCTGCACTGCTGTGACAGGAAAAACAAAGCAGGGTCTGTGTCTGTCTGTTCCCCGTCGCTACTGCAGTCGGTGGGAGTTTCAGCCAGGTAGATACCTAAGTAACATGGATGTTTATTAAGAGCGAACCAAACCGAACCTTTGGTCCCGCCCCTCAACAGGCGGTCCACACCTGGTTAAAACAGTTCAGTTCTGAACAGGTGAGGTAAACAGGTCTGAAAGATAAAAACTGATGGAAATACCTGAAAATCTCCTTTAAATTAGGAGAATAAAGACCTTTTATTGTTCTGTTCCAGTCAAATCACTGCAGCCTCCCTCATGTATGTCTTTGATTTGAACATTTCCTGTAAATGTCACCACATTATTATTATTATTCACTAGAATAAAATGGAATAAAGAAGCTTTGAGTCTCTCCAGTTAGTGAGTTATTTTTCCCTGACCTACAGCCAACGTAATTTAACAGAGTACTCCACACCTGAAAGAAAATTTCATTATAGTAGATCATTATCAAAAAATGCTGTAACAACCTTTAAAGAATCTGTTCCACTTTTAATCTCCTCATCACAGAAAAACACAGTGGAGGGCAATAATTCTGTTTCTGCCCCTTGACAAATTGATTCTCTTGTTCAGAGTGTTACTTCATCATTGCGTGGTGCATTAGACAATGCAGCCCCCTTGAAAAAGAAGGAAATTATTCATAGGAGGCTAGCTCCCTGGTTTAATTCAGAGCTGCGTACTTTAAAGCACAATGTTAGAAAATTGGAGAGAAAATGGCGCTCTACACACCTGGAGGATTCCTACTTAATCTGGAAAAATAGCCTACTGTTGTATAAAAAGACACTTCACCAAGCTAGAACAGCTTATTTCTCATCCTTAATAGAAGAGAACAAGAATAATCCTAGGTTTCTCTTTAGTACAGTTGCTAAACTTACACAGAGTCATAGCTCTGTTGAGCCATCCATTCCCTTAGCTCTCAGCAGTCATGATTTTATGGGATTCTTCCAAAATAAAATTGATTCTATTAAGAAGAAAATCTTTGACATACTCCTGAAGATGATTACTTCATCCTCAACAAGTGAGACAACATTGGAAGTAACTGTAGAACCTGATCTGCGTTTGGACTCTTTTGATCCTGTGGAGCTTCCTGAGTTATCAGAAATATTAGCTTCATCTAAACCTTCAACTTGTATGTTAGACCCAATCCCAACCAAATTATTTAAGGAAGTGTTCCCTCGGATTACCAGCCCCATTTTAGATATGATTAATTTATCCTTAGTAAATGGATATGTACCACAAGCTTTTAAGGTAGCTGTAGCTTAGTCGATCACAATATTCTCTTAGAAAGGCTGGAATATGATGTAAGGATCAGGGGAACACTGTAAACCCAGATTTTGTTTGTACTCAAAGAGACTTAGTTCATATTACTTAAACAGGTCCAATTTACTGATATTACTTGTTTATTTTGATTAGACTGAACTTTTTTATGTCCCTTTTTATTGTAATTATGTTTTTAAGTACAATCAATTGTTTGTACTTAAAGATATTGAGTTAGTATTACTTAAATATCTGTAATTTCTTTATATTAATTAATATTTCTGAGTAAACTGTACTTTTTGATGGCGTAGCTTATTGTAATTATGTGTTTGAGCTCAAACAACTCAATATCATAAAGTTTTGCCTTTCACGTCACCCACCTGCCCGCCAAAAATCAAGTATAGACCGGTTTTGAGCAATTGGAGGAGAGGAGCTGGCATTGAGGAGCTTTGAAGGTTTTAGACACAGAATTCAGCGGTTTTGAGATTTTCGGCAAGTGAAGTTATAACAAACAAGTAATTTAACGGACATTTGAAGCACTTTGAAGTTCAGCCACTAAACGGTAAGTTGGAACCCTTCACTGTTTTGCTACTTAGCTAATGTTAGCTGGTTAGCTAACCTGTTCGGTTGGAAAGCAAATTTTAACTACTTATTTTCAGAAGCTTTACACTGTTAGCTAACCGTAATTTTACTTGGTTCACGTAACTTTAACCAAAAAATGGAGTGGAAGTGTAAATATTGTGGTTTTATTAGTAGGAAGAAGGCGCAGCTATTCAAACACTACGGCCTAAGACATGGACACTGGCCTGCTCTCTTTACTGAATAACAGGTAGACATATTATTTTGTCTCACATACTGTGTCTACAGGGCCCCTCTGGTGACTTTGGATTTTTAAAAATGACTGCATGCCTATGAATTATTATTCTTTTCATTTCTGTGCACATTGTTGATTGTTGGCTTAGCCAAGAAGTATGGACAAGTTGGAATTCATTTCACATATAGAATTGAATTACACATGTTAATGTTTGGTAGCTTAAGCAATGATCAACAGTCTCTGCATGGAAATGATTACAGTATTAACTTATGGCCACGCATTTACAAAATAATCCCAATGTCACCAGAGGGGCTCATCAAACTTGTATTAAAGTGTAATATTGGAGTCGGAGTTGTTGCATCAAAAGATCACATTATGATGTCAGCTCATTTGAACATGAACATGTTTTCTTTTTCTTTTGCATGTTTCAGGTGTGTCTGGAGTTCAGCAGGGTGGTTGGTAAGTGTGGAGTTCTACGAGGCCCTTAACCATCATGGTCCCGGGGTCATGGAAATTTTCAAGACAAAGGGGGGCCTCACAGGGCAGGTGTTGGCTGACCTGATGCAACAAACGAAGATTTGTTAATTTGCAACTCTATATTTAAGTCTTAGAACCCCCCGACCTTAGTGCTATAGATGATAGATGGATGTGTGCTCATCGTTTTTAGGGTAACATATAAACCTTATTTTAATTTTGTGATGTCCTCTCTTCTCCCTCAATCTACCAGGCTTTGAATCTGACAGAAGTCAGATGCCTTGTCCTCAGGGGGCTTCCTGTAATTCTCGGCGATGATCCTTCCACCTTCTGCAAGGCCTACGTTGTAAGCAACTTAGATTTTTCTCTACCTTCTTTCCCCCTTCCCCTGTTTACTACCTCTTCTCCCTTCTCCTCTAACCACCTGCTTCTTCTATCACCCCCGTTCTTAACCTGCCTTCCTCTCTCTTCCAGCTCTCTCCCTCCCATACATATAATTTTAAGGTGTTGATTTATTAATTGATTCTTTTTTTTATTGTTGTTGTTTGACATCACTCCACACAAGCAGCCCCTTCACCACAACGCATCCTCGGTGGGAATCATCTTGGAGGGAAACATTGTGATGGATGCTGAGAGCCTTCCGCAGGCCATGTACATTGTCTTTGGACTTACCTATGCACTTCATCTCTACTACCCAAAGTACAAGAAGAACAGTTTTGATTTTTTTCAACAGGTACTTCTGAAACTGGGTAAGAGAGATCTGAAACCTAAACTTCAAACACTTAAGAATCAGCTGGCAATGTAAGATCCAGGATCTCTTCTCCACAAGTTTTTAAATGTGAGGTTTTTTAATTGATTGGCAGTAAAATAATTTATTTTCAATTGGCAGTAAAAGAAGAAAAAGGAAATAATAAATCTGGCCATTTATTTACAATTTTGATAGAAGGGAAAGTATAAATGTAAGGAGAGTGGGAAAGACTGAAAAAAAATGTGTGGGATAGAGAAAGCAAGGGGGGTCACGAGGCAGGGAGGAGGCAATGTAGAGGGGGGGAGAGTGTGGGCTCTAGATGGGGCGTCTACTGTTAGTTTTTTTTTTTTAACTTATTCTGTATCATTCACTTTTTTTATCCAAAAAAAACATTTTTTTTTTAAATTTCAATGCCAAGATGGAGGTGTGGGGTAGAGGAGGAATGCTCACTAAAAGCCTATTGGGCCATGACTGTTTCTTTTGCTGCTAAAAAGAAAAGGCTCAATAAAAACAATTAATCAGTGAAATGTTGCAGTTGTATGTATTTTGGACGGCTCCATTAATTGAAAAACATTTTTTGAGTTTCAAGAACTAAAGAAGTTAGGTTTGGTCAATTAGAATATACAATTTAGTTGAACTAGAATTAAGTAATTCCTGCTTAACAAGCTGAGTTAAATTAACAGGTGTTAAATTACTGTTTAAACTACATATCTTCAGTTACTACAACTTGGTTATAAAGCTTATAGTTAGAGTGGCTTAGGTTATCCTGAGCTATCTCTGTAGTTATGCTGCTATAGGCTTAGGCTGCTGGAAGACATAATGACTCTCTCTGCTACATTCTCATACTACTCTCCAATTTTGTATTATTTGCTGTTATTTCAGCTTTTAACTTTGTTCTCTCTCTTTTCTCTCCCTAGAAGCTACACCTAGCCTGACTCTGTGTCTACCTGTAACACCTTTCTGGAGAGGTGCATCGTCCGAGCTTCTGCTGGCAACAACTTAATGCTCACCCTCTACCGATGATCCACATGGCCCTGTCTTTCAGTGTTTAACCCTTTCTCTCTCCTAGACATAGCTACTGACTGAGCTTTTACTGTAACTAACTCTCTGTGCTCTCTTTCACCTCTAAACCTTTGAAACTGGGCTCAGAGTTTATCTGGTTCCTTCTTTCTAGGGGAACGACTAAAGGAGCTACATCCATTAACATTTACTTTTTCCTTCCCATAGAAAGTACTCCTGGATCATGCTTTTTTGTTCTCTTTGTGTCTCTCTGTTCCTTCTAACCCCCAGTCGGTCGTGGCAGATGGCCGCTCACACTGAGCCTTGTTCTGCTGGGGGTTTCTTCCTGTTAAAAGGATTTTTCCCCTCTCCACTGTCGCTACATGCATGCTCAGTATGAGGGATTGCTGCAAAGTCAACGCCAGTGACTGTCCACTGTCTCTACATGCTCATCCAGGAGGAGTGAATGCTGCAAGTCACTGACTGGATGCAATCTGCTGGGTTTCCTTAGATAGAAAAACTTTTTATCCAATTTGAATAAATAACAGAATCTGACTGCACTGTTCAATGTTTAAGATTAATTGAAATGTATGAACCTGACTTTTGTGAAGTTCCTTGAGACGACATGTGTTGTGAATTGGCGCTATATAAATAAACTGAATTGAATTGAATCTATCCATCATCTATATCAGCTTATCCTTGAACCCAGCACCTTCTTGGTGCAAAGAAATAGGGCTACCAACCATGCATCCCTATTGCTCTGCCAGAATATGTTTATTATTCAGAATTATCCATGTCTGCTTTGATCCCATGTTTTTCAAAATAAACTGCGTTGTCTTTGCAGAGGTGAAGACAGATCATCTGGAGAACTTCAGTCTAGATGTTAGTGGAATTCATCCTCTCAGAGGCCTAAATGATCTCAGTTCAAATGAACAGCTTGTGATCTCTTCAGAAACCAGGTATCTCAGCTCTAACTCTAAATGTAAAACTACATTTAAATCTAATGTAATAAATGTACAAGTTCAATGATCTACGCTGATCTTTGTGGACTTAAAACAGATTCAGTTTCAGCATCTGTGAGGTCCTTCAAATCTAGCAGAATGCTGGGTGCTTGATTGGAAAGCCATAAAGCTCTCTGCTGCCACCTTCAGGACTGTAACAGATACAACAGGTTTGCAGGTGTATGGTCAGAAGGTTTGAGCCAGGGATGTTTACAAGTCGTTTTATCCAAGTCCGACTCAACTCTCAAGTCTCTAACGACTAAAATTAACATTTTCACATCTAGGTCTAAGTTAGAGGTCACCTAGATGGCCTAGAGGTCACCTCTAGTTTTAGAGATGACCAGCAAAGAGTTTTATAGTTTCCAATCCAAAAGGCCACTTTTCTTTAGTTCAGACAATAATTACTGCTTATTTATTTATTTATTTGTTTGTTTGTTTATTTATTTTTTGGTTTATTTATTCAATCCAGCTTTGATCATGTTTAATCTTTTCCTTCCAGCCTGATCAAGAAACAACTTCCGCTGCACAATGACAAGGTAAAGTCAATCAATCAATCAACCAACCAACCAACCAACCAATCAATCAATCAATCAGACTTATATGCAGATCATGTTTCATACAGACTGACAGTCTGGGTAATGCAAATTATTAAATTAATTTATAATTGAAGGCCATGGTTCTCGACCGGAAAAGGGTGGCTTGCAGTCTTCAGGTTGGAGGAGTTCAAGTATCTTGTGGTCTTGTTCACGAGTGGGGGAAGAATGGAGCAGGAGATCGACAGACGGATCGGTGCGGCTGCCGCAGTAATGGGGGCGCTGTGCCGGTCCGTTGTGGTGAAGAGAGAGCTGAGCCGAAAAGCGAAGCTCTCGTTTTATCGGTCGGTCTACGTTCCTACCCTCACCTATGGCCATGAACTTTGGGTCATGACCGAAAGAACGAGATCCCGGATACAAGCGGCTGAAATGAGCCTCCTCCGTAGGGTGACGGGGCACTCCCTCAGAGATAGGGTGAGGAGCTCGGCCATTCGGGAGGGCTCGGAGTAGAGCCGCTGCTCCTCCACATCGAGAGGAGCCAGTTGAGGTGGCTCGGGCATCTATACCGGATGCCTCCTGGACGCCTTCCTCGGGAGGTGTTCCAGGCACGTCCCACCGGGAGGAGGCCCAGGGGACAGCCCAGGACACGCTGGATGGACTATGTCTCTCGCCTCGGGCTCCCCCTGGAGGAGCTGGAGGAGGTGTCTGGGGAGAGGGAAGTCTGGGTGTGTCTACTGAGTCTGCTGCTCCCGCGATCCGGTTCCAGATAAAGCGGAAGACGACGAGTACGATACATAAAGGAAAAACCAGAGGAAGTGTTGAAGTAGGCTCATGAATTTTAAAGTTTTAAATACAAATTAATTTGCTTCAAACAGCTGTAATACAATAAAATAAGTTAAACTAATAGTGCAGTAAAATGACAGCTGTAATAAACTAGATTAAGATTATATCAAATTTATGGAAAACATCTACAAGCTCCGGTCCATCCCTCCATAGGACCTGTTGGGTCCTCAGTGTTTTGACGATTAAAGCAAAACCCAATTTCAATGTGATCAGGGGTGTTTTCTTCAGTCTCAGTCAACATCCTTTCCCGGGTGAATTCAAGGGGGCTGTAGCTGAGCTTTGCTGCTCTCAGGAAGGTCTGCATGTTATGTTTTGGTCTCTGGGAGAAAACTGTCAAATTTGCTGATTTTTCCTCTGGGGGTATTAAAATTCACTTTCAGTTTATTTAAGTGTAACACTTAAAAACCAAAAAGGGTACTGAAACATTTTAAAAGTGTGGTGTTAGACTTCATTCAGTTGAGTTCAAAAGGGCAATAATACTTATTTATACGGATGGGGGTTCCAGCTACGGACAGGAAAGAAGGACTCATCTGAACTCAAAATATAAACCAAGATTTTTTGATGGAAAGGTTGGGGTCGTTCATGAACCAACATCTGAAAAACAACCTAAAAACAGCATCAACCAGATGAGTCATCATAGCTCTGGACATTGTTTGCAGCGTCTCCTGACATTTTGAAGGTTTTTTGGGTTTTTGGGGTTGGGTCAGTGAAGTTTCCAGTTTTATCATTTAAAACAAAAAATCCAAATTGAAGTTCACATGTGCTTTTTTATTTGGAAGGATGTGATTTTGGCATTCATGACAAGCCTGAAATTTTCAGTTTCTTACTTTCTTACATTTTTTTGACATTTTAGCTTTTTTCCAATTTTCCACTAATCATTTATTATGCAGTTTTACTTAAACATGCTGTAAAGTAAATGTCACCATAATTGACTCAAATTTCCAGAAATCACAAAAATAGATCAAAACAAATTCAATTCTACATTTAAACATCTTTTCATCACTTGCACATGATGATTTGAAATGGTCATCATGAATTTACAAACTTGCAGCAAGTGACTTCATTCAGGAGACTCAAAAAAAAATTCCCTGACCTGATTGATTCCTGTTCTGTTCATCAATTTGGCATCACAGGCAATCTGAAAACACATCTTGGACTTTAAAAAAAACTTTACAATATCACAGTTGGTAACAACATCCATAGAAATGCTGCTTTCAGTTACAATTTTGCAAAGAATTAATCAAATTTACAAGCTGACTCAAGTTGATCAGTCATCATTTGTGTTGCATCATCTCATTTCAATTAAAAGTTGAAAACAAAAAAACAAATGAAAAAACTTCACATTTGTGACATCAAAAAATTCAAAGTTTTCAGCATCCAACTTTCCTTTTAAGTTCAGAAATTGTCCATTGAACTTTTCATCTTGGTGTTTGTGACAGAACAGCCTTTCATTAACTGGAATTCACAAAAAAAGAAAAATTTTATTCAAATCTCTAAATTTTTTTTAAAAATAATTTTTAATTTAACAAATTTCTAAAATAATAAAAACTTTTTGAAGCTAACATTTTCAGCAGACAGGAATTTTTCACAAATTCAATTAAATCATTCCACAACAAAACTGTACTAGGAAACAAAAAACAGACATGCACTTAGTGTGGAGAGGAAAAACAGGAAGAAAACAGGAAGAAACCTCCAGCAGAACCAGGTCAGTGCCATCTGGCCACCTGCCACGACCGACTGGGGTTTAGAGAGAACAGAGCAGAGACACAAAGAGAACAAAGAAGCACTGATCCAGGAGTACTTATATGGGAAAGTAAAAATGTTAAATGTTAAGCTCCTTTATGTAGCTCCTTTTAAAGAAAGAAAGAACAGATAAACTCTGAGCCCAGTTTTCAAGTTAGAGTTGAAAGAGAGTCTGAGAGCACATAGAGTTAGTTACAGTACATAGAGTTAGTCACAGTCAAAAAGCTCAGTCAGGAGAGATGTCTAGAGAGAAACTTAAAACTGAAAGACAGGACAAAACATGTGGATCAGGGACAGGTGAGCATAAGGTGGTCAGCAGTAGTTGAGCATTAAGTTGTTGCCAGCAGAAGCTTGGAGAGTCTCCAGAAAGTGTAGACACAGAGTCAGGCCAGAGACAGAGCTCAGAGTCAGCCAGAAAGCTTCAAAGAAAAGAGAAAAAAAGAAAAAAGTTAAAAGCTGAAATAACAGCAAAAAAATGCAAAATTGTGAGAGTAGTGTGAGAAAGTAGCGAAGAGGGTGAAAGTGGTCATTATGTCCTCCAGCAGCCTAAGCCTATAGCAGCATAACTACAGAGATAGCTCAGGATAACCTAAGCCACTCTAACTATAAGCTTTATCAAAAAAAAAGTTTAAAGCCTAGTTTTAAGCCTACTTAAAAAAAGTAGACAGTTTGCCATCCTAAAAAGCCCACTAGAGCCCACTAAAATAAAACCACAACAAAACCCATTGGATTATACTAAAAAAAACCACTGATTGGGATACCTCTCTGTCTCTGTCAGATGACCATTATAACCAGGTAGAAAAATGGAGGGGGGTCATACAGGTAGCAGAAATGGAGGGTGTGTTTGCACCTCAACCATAACTGAGCCGGTTTAGGCTAAACCTGACTCCCCCTTACTCCATCCAAAAAAAGAAGAGAGAGCTAAAAATAAGAAGCTCCCTCAGATAACCTAAGCCACTCTAACTATAAGCTTTATCAAAAAAAAGGAAAGTTTTAAGCCTAGCCTTAAAAAAAGTAGACAGGGTGTCCGCCTCACGGACTAAAACTGGGAGCTGGTTCCACAGGAGAGGAGCCTGATAACTAAAGGATCTGCCTCCCATTCTACTTCTAGAGACTCTAGTAAAACCACCAGTAAACCTGCAGTCTGAGAACGAAGTGCTCTGTTAGGAACATATGGAACAATCAGATCTCTGATGTATGATGGAGCTAATCATTAAGGGCTTTATGGGTAACTTTTGAAATGTGCTTTTTTAGCTTCTTTTATTGCTTCTAAAACCCTTAGAGCTTAATAGGTTAATTGTATTGGTCCAAGTTGTAGGCATGCGTCTCGGATTTGTTTAGCTGTAGAGGCTGGGGGGAGGGGGGGACTACAGTAAAATAATATTATCACAGATTACCTACCACCATAGGTCACGATCATATAGTCAAGCATTTCTTAATTATTTTAAAACTTAAAAGTTATTGAGTACAGCTTTAAAGGATGAATCAAGAAATACTTTCTGAAGGCTAAATTACAGTAGTTAGGGTAGGGGTTGGGGGATAGAAATATGATAAAATAAAATAACATAAAAAGCCTCCTGATAACCATTCATGGTGAGTGAGTTAGATAATGAGTCCTGTTATACCAAATGTGTGAAATTTAGGCTAATATCTGAACATTTTTATCTCAGTTAAAAGATATGATTATTTATGGGCTGCAAGGTGGAAAAAGTTGTTATCATGGTTGCGTTACAGCAAGAAGGTCCTGGGTTTGAATCCCAGCCAGGGTCTTTCTGCATTTGGTGGGTGCATGGTTGTTGGTCCTACGTGTCTTTGTAATGCCCAGCGATAGAATTACTTTTGTGAAGACTTGGAAAAATGGCTAAAAATCATTGCTTGCAAATTTTATTTGGTCTATGAACTCACCCTGTCACTGGACATAATGAGAAACCAGCTGCACACACTGTGTTCTCTGTGTGATTGTTCTCTTTTCACCTCGCTTTCTGATTGGCTACACGTCACGTTCAACAGGCTGCATAGGGTAACCTACAAGAGCGGAGGTAAGAGAACACAGGTAGATTACGTCTGTATACGATGTAATATTAAAAAACTCAGTGACTGCAAGTTAGTGCTAAGTGAAAGTTTCCAGACAGCACAGAATGAAATGACCCTAATGGTGAGGAAGAGGACAAACGCAGAGCAGAGTATAAAATAGTGGAATCTGAAAAAGGAAGAAAGTTGTGTGGCTTTCAGGGCAGAGTTGAGACAGGTGGCCAGGAGGTACTTCCAGATGACTAGATAATTACAGCTAATGCTATCAGGGAGACGGGTAGAACAGTACTTGGTATGTTTTCTGGAAAGAAACTTGGTAGACCTGGTGGTGGAATGAGGAAGTAAAGGAGTATACATGGAGAAATATCAGCAAGGAGTGGGACACTGTGAGGACTGAAGAGAGTCACCAGGAGTACAGGGAGGCTGACCGTAAAGTGAAGGTAGACGTAGCTAAGGCCAAACAAAAGGCATATAACTTGTATGATAGGTTGGACAGTAACCAGGGAGAAAAGGATTTGTACCGATTAATGAGGACAGAAATTGAAAGCATGTTCAGCAGGTTAGGGTGATTAAGAATATATGGAAATGTATGGAAAGGCACAATAAGTGTGATAGGAAGATGGAAGGAGTACTTTAAAGAGTAATGAATGAGGAAAATGAGAAAGAGCAGAAAAAGCGACCATTGTGAATCAGGAAGGAGCAAACATCAGTAAGGATGAAGTAAGGAACTCATTGAAAATGATCAAGAGTGGAAAGGCAGTGGGTCCTGATGACTTGTGAAGGTAAGAACGTGTCTAGAAGGGACATCAGTAGTTTTTGAGTGAGAAGATGCATGGGGAAGTCTACTGGCACAAATTTTGAAGAACAAGCAGAGTTGTTTCAAATACAGAGGAATGAAGTTGATGAGAGTCATACAATACACAACACAGTTATGGGAATGAGTAATGGAAGCTAGACTGAGGTCAAAAGCGAGCATCTGTTTGTTTTCATACCAAGAAAAAGTACTAGAGATGCAATATTTGCTTTGAGGATGTTGATAGAGATGCCCAGAGGTCAGAGGGAGCTGCATTGTGTTTTTGTAGATCTAGAGAAAGCATATGACAGGATGCTGAAAGTTGAGCTGTGGTTTTGTATGAGGAAGTCTGGAGTAGCAGAGAAGTAGGTTAAAGTGTTGCAGAACATTTGTAGGATCTGTAAGACAGTGGTGAAGTGTGCTGTAGGTGGCAGAGGAGTTCTAGGTTTAAGTAAGACTGCATCAAGGATCAGCTCTGAACCCCTTCTTATTTGGTTTGGTGATGGACAGGTTGACTGATGAGGTTAGACAGGAATCTCCATGGACTATGATGTTTGCAGATTACATTGTGATCTGTGGTGACACCAGGCAGCAGGTGGAGGAAAATCTAGCGAGATGGAGGTTTGCTCTGGAAAGGAAAGGAATAAAGGTTAGCCAGAGCAAGACAGAATACATGTATGTGAATGAGAGGGACCCAAGTGGAACTGTGAGGTTACAAGGAACAGAGATAAAGAGGATTTTAAGTACTGTGCAACTGGTCAACAGTCCTGAGCAGAAGTGAGTGTGGAAAAGAGGTGAAGAGATGTCTCCAAGCAGGTTGTGTGATAAAAGAGTAGCAGCAAGAATGAAAGGAAGGGTGTAGAAGATGATGGTGAGACCAGTGATGTTGAATGGTTTAGATACAGTGGCACTGAGGAAGAGACAGAAGGCATAGCTGGAGGTAGCAGAGCTGAAGATGTTGAGGGTCTTTTTGGGATGATGACGGTGGCGAGGATCAGGAATTAGTACATAAGAGGGACAGCTCATGTTAGATGTGTTGCAGAAAAAGCCAGAGAGGTCATACCGAGATGGTTTGGGCGTCTAACGAGAAGGGATAATGAGCAGAAGGATGCTGAGGCAGAACTGCCAGACAGGAGGCCTGGAGGAAGACCAAAGAGGAAATTTAGGATGGATGGAAAGAGGACATGAAAGAGATGGGTGTGAGGGTAGAAGATGCAGAAGATTGGGTTAGATAGAGACAGATGACTCGCTGTGGAAACCCGTGAAAGGGAATAGTCAAAAGAAAAATAACAAGAAAATGAAAATATTAATAAGCTAATTATTATTTTCAGTTATGACATGGTTTTAAGCAACTTTTAATTTATTCTATTATGCATGATGATTTGTGTGCTCAGGTAGTTGCCTGTTATAACAACCCTAAATGTTACCCTTATCAAACTCCATCAAGTACTTATAATGCTGCCTAATCTATCAGAAATTCTCTGTTTTTGGTGACTTTCACTTACTATTTTGACTAAGGTTGGGCATCGAGTCTCAATAATCGATTGAAACCAGGACTAAGAGTAAGACAAATCTTATCATTTTGATTCCTACCTTTGATACCCAGTTTGCAGAGCAGAAGAAGAAGTCGCCGAACAACAACAAAGAAGAATGCACTGAAAGGGTGTGCAGCAGCGATCAAAGGTGTGGCTTATCTTTAATAAAAGAAATGACCAGTCGGCTCAGTCTAACACTTGCAATAAGATTATAACATGTGAAGGAGGGTGCATGACCAACATGAAGCTTCCCCCCACTCTGACAACAACCACTCTTCAGTCAGTAAGTAAAACTATAAAATATGTCTTACTGTATGTACATGTACAGCACAGCACTTTGTACTGTACTTTGAATTGTCTTGAATTCAAAGTGAACTGTCTTTGAATTTTCCTGCTACTGAAATGTGCTATAAAAATAAAATTGCCTTGCCTTGCCTTATTCCAACAGTGAGGCAGCTAACATGTTCTCGTCCCAAAACAGTGTGTCAGCTCAAATGCAAATACCCAGCTAATGTTATCCCATGTATTTTTTCATAGACAAACAACCTTACATTTCTAATGTTAGGCAGGCAGTTAACCATACTTCATAAATTCATAACATTTATATTCAAGTTCATAGGTTTCACATTTATATACTGGCTGAAAATAGCCTTGTGTGAAATTCCTAGTAAAGTTCAGAAATGTAAAAGGTTTATAGACTTAAAATTCATACAGAAGTTCAGACTATTTTATCCAGAAAGAAAACTGGTTAGCTAGCTTATTTAAACCATGCAATATTTTTTGACCCTGCCTCTTGACAGAATCTGAATCAAAAATTGCTAAGAACTGGAATTGAAATGAGGAATCACAGCCCAGAAACCAGAATCGTTCAAATTCAAACGATACCCAGCCCTAATTTTGACTGACTGTTGGATGCTCTGGCAACTACCTGGATCACTATCGCTAAACTCATAATGCAATATCTCGTTCACTAAGTGCTTGCTCTGGTATGTTTATGTTATATGTTTATGTTATGCATTTTGCAGATGCTTTCATCCAAAGCAACTTACAAATGATGATAAAACAATCTATTTAACATCAAAGCTAACAATTGGCAACTTGGAATGAAGATCACTAGTCATATTTTGTCATAGAGGGAAATGCAGAAGAAGAGTGCAGTACAGGGGGTAGGGAAGTACAAGGTAGATTAGAAGGTAGCAGATGCTTATTGAAGAGCTGGGTCTTCAAGAGTTTCTTGAAGATAGACAGGGACACCCTGTTCTGGTAGCTCTCAGTTGGTCCATCTAAACCATTTAAAATGAACAATGACAGTGTAGATGAGCTTTATCTCCAGCCCCCTCATAATTCAGTGAATTTTTGTTCTTGGACCGGTGTTCAATTACCATTATTGTTTTTACCAAAATCGGGTTTGCTGTTCATTAAGTGGTGTAAAAAAATAGCAGTTTGAAGACTGGTTTTCACTATTTTTATATGCTGTTGATGAACCTATAAATTATTAAAAGTGAGTCAATGTTGTCATCAATGTTGACACTTTACAATTAGTCACACAAGAAAATAGCGCTGTATAAAATTAAATAAGAAAAACGAATAAAAGTATAATTTTAAAAACACTGAAAATACATAAACCAATGAAATATCATCCTTTACTTGAATCAAAAGCTTAAAACAAGAGACAAGTCTTGAGCAAAGTTTTGAATGGTTCTCTCGTCTATGCAGGCCCTATAAATATAATAAAATAAATAAATATAAACAATGTGAGGCTGCTCAATCATGGAAACTTGTATAATCATTGTTATTTTGGACAATATTAAAATCACAATTAGTTAAAACGTCTATTTGTTGAATTTTGGTTTTTCCTGACACTATTTAAAATAAGCAATGTTGTATGTTTGATTAATCTTTGGAAAACACTACTAATTTCAAAATAAATAAAGAAATATAGAAAACTACCCAAACACTAAATTAGGAAAAAAATTGTAACTAATAAGCAAATTTATAAAAGTAATTTATAATAAACAGTAAAAGTTATTTTGACAAAACAAATGCTCAACTTTTATTGCTGCCCCTCAAATGGTTTTACATTTACAATTAGTTAAAATTTTCCAGACAAAAATTCAATAACTTCTAGTGACTTGCTGTGTTAGTTGCTCACTGTGAGTTCAAATTTCAGGTTATTGGTCAGATTTGTTCAGGTGCTTAGTGATGTAGACACCACTGAGTTGTCAGAATGTGCGGTTTTTGAGCCATAGGAGGAAGTAAGTCAGGAGAGAACCCACAAACGCATGGAGACAACATACAAACTCCATTTAGAAAGGCCCTGGTTTGGATTTTAAACCAGGACCTTTTAGCTTAAGAAAACTGTACTAATAGGCCCCATTCTGGACATCTGAAATGGTCAATTTTACTTGGGTATAATTAGATTGAGAATCAAATTATTTACAAAGCATATTTCAAAAAACAATTTGTTTAACCAAAGTGCTGTACAATAATAAAACAGGTCAAAGCAAGACACAAAATATAATATAACATAGAACATGAGAAATATGTTGGAGTTTGTGTGTTTAAAACAAGCAGAAGCATTCTGAATGAGCTGGAGGCATGCAAGAGAGGCCTGATTGATGCCAGCATGAAGTGAATTGTAATAATCTAGACGAGTTGTGATTAAAAACATGGATTATTATGTCCAGATCATGTTTGGACAAACTTTCAGTTTGGCAACCTGATGTAACTGAAAGAAACGTTTCTGCAAAACACTGCCGACCTGTTTGTTGAACGTGAAACCTAAATCTAGGATTACAAGATTCCAAGATTTGTAACTTGTTGCTTAACATGGTTCCAGATCACAAAGGTGGGAGAGAGTTGTGTGAATTACTCTTAGGAATGAATAACATCACCTCTGTTTTCGTGTCTTGAACCTTCTGTCATGCAGATTATAACAAACTGTTCTAAGGCTGCAGCTTTAATCCCTACCCAATGTTCCATACGGGATATTAGAATGCTTTGGTCAACAGTATCAAATGATACCATTAGATCTAAAACCCCAAAATCACAAAATTTCCATAATCAGTTGCTAAAAGGAAGTCATTAAAAACCCTCAACAATGTTGTTTCAGTGTTATATAGATATTTAAAACCAGACTAGAAAAACCACCTAAATCACCTCTCTGTTCAGAAAGTAATTTCATTGGATAAAAACTTTTTTTTGAAAGAAAGTGGAGATTGTTCTAAAATTTGAGTACACTGAGTAGTCATGGACAGTTTATTTTTTAATGTTTAATGTTTTTTAATGTTTGAAAACATTGGGAACCACTCTACAGGCCATGCTGCTATTTACGATGACAAGAACTGAGGGTCCAATTGAAGGGAACACCTGTTTAAAAGAACATGCAGGGATGGTATCATGGTATATGGTTAACTACTTTTGTTTAAAACTGAAAGTGAAAGAGGCTAAAACTGATTGAAGACAGCCGAGCAGGCAGATGGATCGTGTATAGATAATGGTTTTAATGACCTGGTCAGATGAACCTTATCAACAAAGAAGTGACGATTTTGTACAAAGAAGTGAAGAAAAGTGGTCCAATTGTCAGTACAGTCTTTCAGGTTTGTACATTGAGGAAAATTACAAATATAATTGATGGTTGTAAAACAGAACATGTGAAATTTGACAATTAGAGGGTATAAATTGAGACAAATATTTGTTTTTAATGAAACACCTGTGATTAATTGCTATGAGTTATTTCTTATTAATACTGCACCTTTAAACTACCCAGAGCTGTATGTTTAGAATCAGCACAGAAGAAATGAAAGAGGGAGGCCTAATTTCCACTTTCTACTATGTCTTTCTGGCACCAGGATATATTTTCCTGGTTTATTCAATTCAATTCAAAAATTCAAAAATACTTTATTAATCCCAAAGGGAAATTGTTGTAGGTCATTATGTAGGTTTACCGTTGTAGATCCTGATTGCTGTGGGCAGGAAGGATGTCCTGTAGCGGTCTGTCTTACAGCACATCTGAAGAAGCGTCTGACTGAAGACACTATGTTGTTGTAGGGTGAGCAACACTTTTTTCTGTCTACATGCAGAAATGGACTATAAGATTGGCTGCAGCAATGAGATGCAATGTGGTGATATGAAGGACCTTTTAAATGTTTTTAGTGACTTTAGGATCAAATGTTTTTATTTTGACTGAAGTAAAGGACCAGATATTTTTCGCATCTAGAAGCAGATCTAACTAGAAGCTCAGAGAGAGGGTTCTTACTGTTTTCTATCACGGCTAAGCCATATAACTTTACCTGTAGCTCAGGTGAAAGTCCCTCTGCTCTGTTCCTCATTATAACCCTGATGATGCTCATTAGTGAACCTCCACCTCATGTCTTGCTCGGTTAATAAGTGATTAGCTGTAACTTAGAATTTGGCCATACTGAGCCAGCATTCAGGTTTTACCGCTTACTTCAGCCTGGGTTATGCCACTCTGCTTCCACCTACTCCTGTGCGCAAACACACACCAGGCTCCCACTCTCTGGTTGGCTCCGCGGTTGCTCTAAAATGAGTCCTGTTCGAGCGCGGTTCAAGGTGCTCAGTGTAACTTTTTGGGTAATGAACGAGGCAGGCCGTCTACTCTGGACTGAACAGCCGTTCTGGACTTTTACAGAATAGACAGATTGCCAGGCCGCCTCTGCCTGTGCACGTACAGGGGTTGGACAATGAAACTGAAACACCTGTCATTTTAGTGTGGGAGGTTTCATGGCTAAATTGGACCAGCCTGGTAGCCAGTCTTCACTGATTGCACATTGCACCAGTAAGAGCAGAGTGTGAAGGTTCAATTAGCAGGGTAAGAGCACAGTTTTGCTCAAAATATTGAAATGCACACAACATTATGGGTGACATACCAGAGTTCAAAAGAGGACAAATTGTTGGTGCACGTCTTGCTGGCGCATCTGTGACCAAGACAGCAAGTCTTTGTGATGTATCAAGAGCCACGATATCCAGGGTAATGTCAGCATACCACCAAGAAGGACGAACCACATCCAACAGGATTAACTGTGGACACAAGAGGAAGCTGTCTGAAAGGGATGTTCGGGTGCTAAACCGGATTGTATCCAAAAAACATAAAACCCCGGCTGCCCAAATCACGGCAGAATTAAATGTGCACCTCAACTCTCCTGTTTCTACCAGAACTGTTCGTCGGGAGCTCCACAGGGTCAATATACACGGCCGGGCTGCTATAGCCAAACCTTTGGTCACTCATGCCAATGCCAAACGTCGGTTTCAATGGTGCAAGGAGCGCAAATCTTGGGCTGTGGACAATGTGAAACATGTATTGTTCTCTGATGAGTCCACCTTTACTGTTTTCGCCACATCCGAGAGAGTTACGGTGTGGAGAAGCCCTAAAGAAGCGTACCACCCAGACTGTTGCATGCTCAAAGTGAATCATGGGGGTGGATCAGTGAAGGTTTGGGCTGCCATATCATGGGATTCCCTTGGCCCAATACTTGTGCTAGATGGGCGTGTCACTGTCAAGGACTACCGAACCATTCTTGAGGACCATGTGCATCCAATGATTCAAACATTGTATCCTGAAGGCGGTGCCGTGTATCAGGATGACAATGCACCAATACACACAGCAAGACTGGTGAAAGATTGGTTTGATGAACATGAAAGTGAAGTTGAACATCTCCCATTGCCTGCACAATCACCAGATCTAAATATTATTGAGCCACTTTGGGGTGTTTTGGAGGAGCGAGTCAGGAAACGTTTTCCTCCACCAGTATCACGTAGTGACCTGGCCACTATCCTGCAAGAAGAATGGCTTAAAATCCCTCTGACCACCGTGCAGGACTTGTATATGTCATTCCCAAGCCGAATTGACGCTGTATTGGCCGCAAAAGGAGGCCCTACACCATACTAATAAATTATTGTGGTCTAAAACCAGGTGTTTCAGTTTCATTGTCCAACCCCTGTAGTTGCACAGTCGCAGTGCTGCGTGTGCACAAATAATGTATTGTATTTTCCTTTTGACTCATTGTCAGGTTAGGTGGAGTGGGCCGTAATTATATGGAGAAACAAATCTGATTGTTTTTAGATATAAGTCAAATCCAATGCCATTATGTGGCTTAGTGCATCTTCTTAATAATTCAAAATTTTTATTTTCAAGAGATCCGGGGCTAATCAGAAAACATCTGGGGCTTTAGACCCCAAGAGGCCATGTCTATCGACGCGCCTGCTGATAAATAAACAATCTGCCTCCCATTCTACTTCTAGAGACTCTAGAAACCATCAGTAAACCTACAGTCTGAGAACGAAGTGCTCTGTTAGGATCACTTTCACTCTCTCTGCTACATTCTCATACTACTCTCCAGTTTTGTGTTATTTGGTGTTAATTAAGCTTTTAACTTTATTTTATTTCTTTGTTTTTCTCCTTCTAGAAGCTACATCTGATCTTGCTCTGTGTTTAGCTGTGGCATCTTCCTGGAAGGGGACATTGGCAGAGCTGCTGCAGCCAACAACCTAATGCTCACCTTCTTCAGATGATACACTTGGCCATGTCTTTCAGTGTTTAACACGGCCTTTCCTAGACATAGCTACTACTAATGACCAACTGTATGTACTACTAACGACTAACTGTATGTGCTCTCTTTCATACTCTAGACTTGAAAAGTGGCTTAGAGCTCATCTGCTTAGCTGCCTTTCTCTCCTAGATGAAGCCACTAAAGGAGCTATAACCATTAATATTGAGCCTGGTTCCACTGGGGTTTCTTCTTGTTAAAAGGGAGATCCGTTTCATCCCTACTGACCGCCAGAGGCGGTGCTTAAAGCACTGAATGATCATTCTTGTGCGTGCGCAGGTCAAGTACTAATATCAATAAAGTCACTCGTAACCCCTGAAGGTACCGGTAAGTCTGTATAATCACATGAAACCGGTAGCTCAGTCCGTTTTCATCTTTTTGCGCACAGGTTTGCTGTGTTCGCAGTGGTGAGCATTTTTTCTGATTGTTTGCTACTATTTGGTTGACACCTTGTGACTTCGTACAGAGCTGTGAGTCGTCTCGCCCTCCAGGGGCTGCTCAAGTTACTTTCTTCCTTGTTTGATTCTCCGACTGGTAAGTCATTTTCTATTCATTTTCGCCACGGCTTTGGCGTGTTCGCTGACTGCCGCAGTTGTTTTTTGTTGCTTACACAGGCCCTGCCTGACAGTAAGTGTTTTTGGTCTGATCATTGTTTTTCCTCGTATCCCACAGCCTAGCCCCACACCTGTTCCTTGTTTCTTCTAATTACCTGGTCCCTTTGTTTCATTGGTGTCATCATTTTTTTCTGTTTGTATTTAATGTCCTTTGTTGCCTTAGTTTTGGGGCTGGTTTATGATGTATGCTCTCTAGGTTTCGTTCTGGTCTTATTCTGGCGCCCCTCTGCCTGGTCTGGGGATAAGAACGATTTGTCTGGCTCCAGGCTACCTTCTTGCACTTTGGTCGAACCTCCAAATCCATGACATGACACTTAAAGGTGTGTTTGATTACTTTGTTATACTGGGCGGCCATGTTCGGGCTTGCTTCATTAGCTTGTGTGTGGCCGTGTTTAGTTTTGTTTTGTTTGTAACGTTAAGCAGCCATAACTAGCTTGCTTTGTTTTTTGTTTTTTTTCTGTTCCGTGTTCTGGCTTGCTTTTGTTGACATGCATGCACACGCTTTGGGTTTGTTTTTTACTGTACACCTGCAACTGTATTCAGACTTGCTTGTTTTTTCTATTGGGCGGCCGTGTTCTGACTGATCGTTTGACGTGCATCCTGGCGCACCGAGTTTCTAACATTCAGTGACCGTATCCAGGCTTGCTTGTTTTTTTTGCTGGGTGGCCGTGTTGTGGCTCATTTAATTTTTTCCGGACTGTCAACTGGTGCGTGGGGCCACTGTTGGCGTCTCTGCTCGATCTGGTTCCCTCCATTTTATTGTGACTGACGGTTGTGTCGAGTGCCGCTTTCGGCTCGACCTGACACTTGAGTTTAGGCAGCATGTTGGACACACCTTGCTACAGGACCTGTTTGGCTCCTCTCCTATTGGAGGACAGGCATGATTCATGCCCCTCTTGTTTAGGGGTCGATCATCTAAGTGAGGCTTTGACTGATGACGCTTGCCTTATGGGTGCTGTTCCCCCATTGTCTCTTCAGTCTTCACGCCTAGCTGGGTTTGACCATGCACCGGTGAAACGCCCGGCCTCTGATACTTTGGGAGGTCCAAGAAAGAGGACCAGGGAGAGCTCGGGTCTTTCTCTGAAGGTGGACCAGCTAACCTCTGAGTTGGCACAAATGAAGGAGCTCCTTCAAACCCTCCAGGGTGGGATTGCCAGTGGTCAGGCTGTAGAGCCTGACCCTGGCCCAGACCTATGCTCAGGGGTATCTGCCTCTGATGATGATACAGTTTCCCTAGCAGCTTCTGGGACGTTGTTTCAGGAACAGTTTGATTCTGCTTTCTTTCTTTAGGTGGCCTGACGCTTGGTCCTACTTCATGGTTCCCCCCTCAGCGGACTATCTTCAGGAGGTGCATACGTGTTGGACTGACACGAGAGCCTTTTCCTGGCTAACGTCGGATGGAAGGGCTCTGGCAGCCATGCAGGATGCGGCTAAATTTGGTTTGGGCCATATGCCTCCAGTGGAGCCTGCAATTGCATCCCTCATTGTGGCTCCTGATGAGGCTTTGAGGCCCAGCGCTTGGTGTCCTTGTCCTCAATGTCGATGACGATCTGCTATGGCAAGCTTATGATTCCGGTGCCCGACTGGGTCTGTCAGCCAAGCTTGAGAGTACTGCGATTGGTGGACCTACTCAGGAATTGATGCACGTGTCCCTGCATGCTTTTGCTCTCATGTCGAGGGAGATCAGCCGTGTACTGTCTACCCTCGTGCAGGCACGTTGTCAGGTCTGGCTGGCACAGTCCCCCCTTACTGAGACCTGCCAGAGGATCTTGATAGGTCTTCCCGTGCTTCTGGGGGATATGTTTGTTGCCGCTACGCTACAAGGTTTCGAACGCTCTGCTCAAGTTTCCCGCACAAGGCAGCAGTTGGCGGGGCTTCATTGGGAGGCGGCCCCATACCCTCGTGTGTGAGTGCTGCGTCTGGCTCACGTCAGGGTCTGGCTCTGCTCAACCCTTCCATGGAGTTGCCACGTGCACCCTTTGGGTCTGCTCCTGGTCCTGGCGATCCGTCCATGCTTCTGACTGCTGCTCACCCTCAGCAGGGACAGTTCAGTCGGCACCTGTCCTTGGACTATTGACCCTGTACGTTGCCATTTCGTATGTCCTTGTTTATCTCCAGGAGTTCCTTGACCGGGGTCGGTCTCCATCAATGCTTAAGGTGTAAGTCACCGCTATATTATGCTGGCATGAGACGGTGCATGGTGACACTGTAGGCCACCACAGGGATGTGTCATTGTTCCTGAGGGGGTGCTCGGCGGTTGCATCCTCCAACTCGGCCTGTGGTGCCTGTGTGGGATCTTTCTGTGGTTTTCACTGACCTGTGGTCTTCTCCGTTTGAACCCTTGGCTGGGGCATATCTTGGGTCCCTATCTAAAAAGACCCCGTTCCTCCTGGCCATGGCATTGGGGAAATGTGTGGGGGAACTTCAGGCCTTGTCTATTCATGAGTCCTGCTTCCGGTGGAGCCCTGATGGCTCGGGTGTAACCCTGTGGACTAGAGCAGGGTTTGACCCTAAGGTTCCCTCGTCTGTGTGCCACTCCATGCCTCTGCACCTTGCTTGCCTTGGGGGTGCTGTCACCCCTGTGCCCTGTCCGGGCACTGGAGATATATTAGTGCGTCCTCCTCTGTGCTGCTATGCTGCTACACCAGTCCCCGCAAGATGAATGAGGGACTAAGCTAACGGTATCACGTGATTATATAAACTCACCGGTACCTCCAGGGCTCACACGTGACTTTGTCGATACTAGTACTCGACCTGCGCAAGAATGATCATTCAGTGCTTTAAGCACCACCTCTGGTGGTCATCCAGGACTCATAGAATCACAGTTATAGCTGACACTTTCGTTTTGCTTTCCACTGTTTTCCTTTCCACATGCATGCTCAGTATGCAGGATTGCTGCAAAGTTAATGCAAGCAACTGCCCACTGTCGCTACATGCTTATCCAGGAGGAGTGATTGCTGCAAGTCACTGATTCGATGCAATCTGCTGGGTTTCCTTAGATAGAAAACCTTTTAACCAATTTAAATAATTAACTGAATCTGACTGATTAATTGGAATGTGTGTACCCGACTTGAAATCTGTGATTGATTCAATTGAATTGACTTTTTAAAGTGCCTTGAGACGAAGTGATTGGCGCTATATAAATAAAACTGAATTGAATTGAAACTCCCGCTGGGTTTCTCCAATGGCTGGAACTTAAACACAGATTTAATTCAGTCAGATGATATCTAATATTAGGTTTATTTATAATTATATAACTATAATAATAATAATAATAATAATAATAATTGTTATTATTGTTATTATATAAAAATATATAAAATATATATATATATATATATGTATATATATATATATATTTATATTATATATATATAAATTATATGTACATAATATATACATATTACATAATATATATATATATATATATATATGTACATAATATATACATATTATTATCATCATCATCATTATTATTATTATTATTATTATGCTCTACAAATACACTGATTTAAACTAAAGTTAAACAAATTAACAAATGGTGTCAGTCATCAATACAGTGTTGTACAGTTGTACAGTTATAATTTATATCTATGAACACAAAAATTATTTTGAACATTTTACAGAATAATGAACAAGAATAAAATTAAAAGTTTATAAATCAAGAACCTTTTAAAGAACAAGAAGATTATAAGCTATCAGGAATATGTAAAAGGGTAAATAAAAACCATGTAGTTATTTACAGTGGAGACAGTGGTATTAACCTTCGGGCTCCATTTGTTTGGCTTCGCAGGTCTGAGCTTCACGCTATCATGGTTGCTAGGCAACAGACGTTATGCTGAGGTAAGGGCTGGGGAAACGCAGACCGACTGAAACTAATGGCACACTATGCTAATCTGGCATGTTTGGCTAACAGCTACAGGTAGCATAAGTGTTACTCTTAGACCATCATTTCTTTACATGACGCTTCTCATAGATGGTCATCTGACTTGGTGATGGACATCTGCCAAGCTTATATACGCTACACTGCTCCAGTTCAAAACCCTATGCTGGATGAAGTTTAACCTGATGTGAAACATAAATCGATGAATCTGTGTTTGATTAATCTGTGGCTATCCTCAATGACCCGGATGTATGACACAAAAAACTGAATTTTCAAACTGAAATTCAATTCAAATGAAAGTGAAAGTAGACAAACTTCTAAAACAATGAAATACATTTTGAAAGCAAATAAATTCAGTTTCGAACCATTTAATTCAGTCTCAATTTGGTGAAATTAAGTTTCAAACCAATGCAATGAATGTCAAATTACATGAATACAGATTCAGTTTAAGCAATTCAGTTTCTGATGGCACAAGTTTTTGCCCATAAACACTCACTGTTGATGACTCATGCTTGGTTCCCATAACTGTTGGAAACATATAGTAACGCTCAACTAAACACTAAAGTTCCCGACACTGAACCGCTTCAAGAATGATAGTTCTTTCAGTTGAAAAACGCTCTGAGATCAATTGATCTACTGAGTTTTTTTCTTTACAGATCTTAAAGTACTTACACTATGATCGTTTGGTGATCTTTGAGCAGCCTGAGAAAAGTTCTATTTCAGAACCTAAAATTACTGGTTGACGTCACACCTTACTAGTACTGGGTAAGTATTATATCAAATTACATTTTTTTTTGATTAGGGTGATTGCTATACATGAAATCAGATCAGACCTTATAAGGCAAATGGTTTCATTAAAGAGCAAACTGAGACAAAAAATTGCAGTCAACTAAAATGTACTTTTAATTGACAAAACCACAATAAAACATTATTAAAATCCCTAAAATGATATTAGTGTCTACACTATTTGTTGAGTAACATCCCCTGAGTATTGTGAGAGTTCAAAGAGAAGTAAGAAGTAAGCAGAATCAATTTTCTTATCAAGCTCTAAAAAATGATTCAAAGATGCTATGTCTGATTTACCGTCCTTATCTAACGAAAGAAAAAGAAATCCCAGGAATAATCAGTAGAAGACAAAAGATTGTTCAACTGTGAATGCAGCTCCAATCCAGCAGTACAATTTCTGAACAAAATTTTGAACGTCTTTGTTTTTGAAACACAACAGAGGCTTTTGGTTAGATTAGCTAAGGCCTGTATTCCTATTTAAATTAAAATAGCGGTTGGTTTTAGTGCAATCAGAGAGAAAAGGCCTCAAGATTGATGGCAAGCTTTATAAGTACAACAAAATCTTACAATATAACGTAAAAGAACACCTTATTCTCATGTACTCACACTTATACACACTTTTTATCCGTCTCTGAATCTATACAATCCATTATTAGCCTGTTTCCTTCCAGACAAAGACACAGACAGGTGAAACAGAAAAATAAAAAACAAAGTGGGTTAAATTATTGAATTTGGGATGCTCTCTTTGAAATAAAGTCGCATTGAAAGAAGAAGAATCTGTTGTTTTTGGGAGTGATAAAAACAAAGGTGGTAGTAGGTTAGAAAAAGAAGGCCGGGTAAGAGAGAAGGTGTGGCATCAAAGAATGAAAATAATACAAAATCAGCAACACATTAGAGTCGACTAGCGCGACATTGGAGAGAAGACAGTTCTCACATAACAGTGCATCACACCCCCTCAATCTAAACTATTCTCATAGAGACAGGCACATGGAGAGAAAACAAGTACAAAGGTGAACCTGAGGCAGAAAGGAAGGATAACATAGACAGGAGTAAAGAAACAAACAGTAGAAAAAGAAATAGATTAAATGCAAATATTTTACAT